>CM050171.1:21201160-21218660 GCA_027410445.1 Discoglossus pictus
ATCTATACACACAATACATATATATATATATCACATATATAATTGTGAGCATGCGGGCTGTTGCTAATGCTGCCGAGGGCCGCAGTTGCTGGCAAAGGCGCTTCTTGCCAGCAACTGCGGACCTCGCAAAATTTACAGAGTTACAAAACCAAAATACGAGACACGTTATGACCCATTACGACCGCGTAAAAAACGGCCGAAACCCGCGCACATGAAAACATCAAAAACACAATAAATACACACAACAAATACATAAAAAGCTTACCTACAGCAAGGGGGGGCACCCAGGATCTCGGAAACTGAAGTTACACCTCAATTTAACTCGAAATAAAAGGGTTTAGACACCCGAAAATCCCCTAAGCGAGAGAATAAATGGCCACCAAAAAAAATGAAAATGAGGCTACAGCAGTCTAAAGACGCAAAACACCACCAAACACCTACGTATTTCCCGAAAAGACGTACGAGATTCGAAAACAAGGACGCAACCCTCGCGACCCCAAAACCATTACAAACACAATAAATACACACAACAAACATATAAAAAGCTTACCCACAGCAAGGTGGTGCACCCAGGACCTCTGCAAGTGAAGTTACACCTCGGTTTAACTCCAAATTTCGGAGTTTAGACACCCGAAAATCACCTAAGCAAGAGAAAAAATGTTCGCCGAACAAAACGAAAACGAGGCTAAAGGTCCCTAAACACACAAAACACCACCAAACACCTACGGATTTGCCGAAAAAGTAGGATGGCATCCGAAAACAAGGACGCTAAATCAGCCACAGCCTCATACCACACATTAGGCGCCATTTTAAAAACAATAACTTATACAATCCGGAAGTACACAGCTTCCCTAACGGATTTGCCTTGCGCACGCACACTATTACACTACACACATTCATGACACTTACACAGCAGCTCCACAGCACTGAAAACACACATTGTATGCTGTAGCAACATCAAAACAGATTGCCAGCTCTTCTGCACAATGATTTCTGCATATATTACTTGAAAATAGGTAAAGTATATTAATTTATTAATGTATTATTTATTTGATTACCATACACTAAACAGCATTAGCTCACTTACAATTTCATTGCCGTCATTTTATGACGGGCAATATTCTAGTCACATATATAGTTGTGAGCATGTGAGTTGTTGCTAATGCTTGCGGGCTCGCGCAGCGAGGGTTGCAGTTGCTGGCAAGGAGCGCCGAAGGCGCTCCTTGCCAGCAACTGCGGACCTCGCAAAAAATATGACACACGTTACCACCAATTACGACCTCACAAATATCGTCTGCAACCCGCGCACATGAAAAAATGAAAAACACAATAAATACACACAACACATACATAAAACGCTTACCTACAGCAAGGGGGGGGGGGGGCATCCAGGACCTCAAAAACTGAACTTACACCTCAATTTAACTTAAAATAAAAGAGTTTAGACACTGAAAAATTCTGTAAGCGAGAGAAAAAATGTCAGCCGAAAAAAACAAAAACGAGGCTACAGCACTCTAAAGACGCAAAACACCACCAAACACCTACGGATTTGCCGAAAAAGACGTACGAGATTAGAAAACAAAGAAGCAACCCGCGCGACCCCAAAAACATTAGAAACACAATAAATACACACAACAAACATATAAAAATCTTACCCACAGCAAGGGGGGGCACCCAGGACCTCTGCAAGTAAAGTTACATCTCGATTTAGGTACAACTTTCGGAGTTTAGACACCCGAAAATTACCTAAGCGAGAGAAAAAATGGCCACCGAAAAAAACGAAAACGAGGCTAGAGGACTCTAAACACGCAAAACATCACAAAACAGCTACGGATATTCCGCCACAGCCGCATACAGCACATTAGCCGCCATTTTAGAACAATAACTTATACAATGCGGAAGTAAACAGCTACGCTAACGGTTTTGTCTCGCGCACGCACACTATTACACTGCACACATTCATCACGCTTACACAGCACCTCCACACCACTAATGCTGCAGCAACATCAAAACAGATTGCCAGCTCTTCAACACAATGCTTTCTGCATATATTACTTGAAAATAGGTAGAGTATATTACTTTATTATTCTATTAGTTATTTTATTATTATACACCAAACATTAGCTGTCTTACAAATTGATTGCCGTAATTTTTTAACGGGCAATTCGCAAGTATATATATATATATATCTATCCGCACAGACACACACACATATATATATATATATATATATATATATATATATATATATATATATATACTAGCGACTTGCCCGTCAAAAAATGACGGCAATAAGATTGTAAGGCTGGTAATATTGTTTGTGTGTGAAATGTATTTTGTTGGTGTTCCAAGATCCTTCGGCGCTCATTGCGAGGCGCTTTTTGCGAGGTCGTAATGGGTCGTAAAGCGTCTCGTATTTTTGTGTCGTAAGTCCGTAAATTTTGTGACATCTGCAGTTGCTGGCAAGGCTATGCGAGCCCGCAGCCTTAGCAACAACCCGCATGCTCACAACTATATACAGTTGCAAGCAAAAGTATGTGAAACCTTTGGAATGATATGGATTTCTGCACAAATTGGTCAAAAAATGTGATCTGATCTTCATCTAAGTCACAACAATAGACAATCACAGTCTGCTTAAACTAATAACACACAAAGTATTAAATGTTGCCATGTTTTTTATTCAACACACCATGTAAACATTCACAGTGCAGGTGGAAAAAGTATGTGAACCCTTGGATTTAATAACTGGTTGAACCTCCTTTGGCAGCAATAACTACAACCAAACGTTTCCTGTAGTTGCAGATCAGATGTGCACAACGGTCAGGAGTAATTCTTGACCATTTCTCTTTACAGAACTTTTTCAGTTCAGCAATATTCTTGGGATATCTGGCGTGAATCGCTTTCTTGAGGTCATGCCACAGCATCTCAATCGGGTTGAGGTCAGGACTCTGACTGGGCCACTTCAAAAGGCGTATTTTCTTCTGTTTAACCCATTCTGTTGTTGATTTACTTCTATGCTTTGGGTTGTTGTCCTGTTGTAACACCCATCTTCTGTTGAGCTTCAGCTGGTGGACAGATGGCCTTAAGTTCTCCAGCAAAATGTCTTCATAAACTTGGGAATTCATTTTTCCTTCGATGATAGCAATCCGTCCAGACCCTGACGCAGCAAAGCAGCCCCAAACCATGATGCCCCCACCACCGTACTTCACAGTTGGGATAAGGGTTTTGATGTTGGTGTGCTGTGCCTCTTTTTCTCCACACATAGTGTTGTGTGTTTCTTCCAAACAACTCAACTTTAGTTTCATCTGTCCACAGAATATTTTGCCAGTACTGCTGTGGAACATCCAGGTGCTCTTGTGCAAACTGTAAACGTGCAGCAATGTTTTGCTTGGATAGCAGTGGCTTCCTCTGTGGTATCCTCCCATGAAATCCATTCTTGTTTAGTGTTTTACATATCGTAGATTCGCTAACAGGGATGTTAGCATATGCCAGAGACTTTTGTCTTTAGCTGACACTCTAGGATTCTTCTTCACCTCAATGAGCAGTCTGCGCTGTGCTCTTGCAGTCATCTTTACAGGACGGCCACTCCTAGGGAGAGTAGCAGCAGTGCTGAACTTTCTCCATTTATAGACAATTTGTCTTACCGTGGACTGATGAACAGCAAGGCTTTTGGAGATACTTTTATAACCCTTTCCAGCTGTATGCAAGTCAACAATTCTTAATCGTAGGTCTTCTGAGAGCTCTTTTGTGTGAGGCGGTATTTACATCAGGCAATGCTACTTGTGAAAAGCAAACCCAGAACTAGTGTGTGTTTTTTATAGGACAGGGCAGCTGTAAACCAACACCTCCAATCTCATCTCATTGATTGGACTCCAGTTGGCTGACACCTCACTCCAATTAGCTTTTGGAGATGTCATTAGTCTAGGGGTTCACATACTTTTTCCACCTGCACTGTGAATGTTTACATGGTGTGTTCAATAACAACATGGTAACATTTAATTCTTTGTGTGTTATTAGTTTAAGCAGAGTGTGATTGTCTATTGTTGTGACTTAGATGAAGATCAGATCACATTTTATGACCAATTTGTGCAGAAATCCATATCATTCCAAAGGGTTAACATACTTTTGCTTGCAACTGTATGTGATATATATATATATGTATGTATATGTATATTTACCTATATATATATATATATATACACACATATGCATTAACTGCATTAGAATAGGTTAAAATGGCACAGAAAACAATAACTATACATAAGAGCTAGAAGAACGAATTGTTCCATCTAGCAAGCTATATATTGCCTTGTGCATTAAATGCATATTTAAGTTTTTTTTGCATTAAAACATACCAAAATAAACATTAGCAAACTCACCCTGATGTCTGCTAAATCTCTTGAGTTTGCAAGCAGTTGCTTTTGTGAGTTAACACCCCTTGATATCCCTGTTAAAATTAGCATAACATTCATAATTTTTTTTTGGCCAATCACAGGCAGCTAATACATTTTAATACAGTTTAACAATCAGTGATGGCAGTATGTGCCAGAAGGAATCATGGGATGTGTAGTCCCCTCGCAGGCACTGATCTTTAGATTTGCATTGAGCTGCTGCTAACTTGAAGGTTAGTAAAGGGTTAAAATCCGTACCTAAATGCAGTGTTTCTATTGGGAGGTACACTGTGCCGATGTAAGCAGCTCTGGGGTGTGGAAAACAAGTTTTTATTCTTAAATAAAATAGGTTTGTATGTGTATAGAACGACTCCATGTAATGTGTGTGTCTGATATAATTAGCGGGTGTTAGATTAGAAAAAGGTAAGAACAGGGAAACTTAGATATAACAGTTCCATAGTCATTACTTTGACATCTATCCTGCTTGTTTTTGATTAATCTACAAAAAGACTATAGAATGTACAGTATATATGTTGTTGTTTACACATATCATCTGCATCTTTCAGCTTATGTATTTCTATGGGAAATGTAAATATGAGACATGTCCCTAAAGGGCAACTGTAGTGGTCACACCACAACGTTTAATTAGTTTATTTAGTTACTGATTAGCAATAAAATCAGTATAGGAAAAATGTAAAGTATCTGAAAATAGCATGTTTGCTTCCAGCAGATCTCTCTACCACCTATTTACATGTCATGGGGATGTAAGCGGATCGGCCTAGAAGAATGTCCTATTTTTTCTGACCTGTGTAGATTTGCTTACAATGGCCATTGCAGTAAAATAATCAGAACAATGTTATCAGGAGCAGTATATCTGCTCAAGTCTAAAATGTAGTTTCTGGTTGCTTGAGAGTCACTATTAATACCGATACTTTAAGATTATCTAAGCACTTACTTTGCAGAAGGCTGCAGTGTTTCCTATACAGAAATCTCAGTTGCAATCCTTCACGGCTCCCAAATTCACCATTGTCTAGAGAAATTAATATGACAATCTTTTTTTTCCTTTGGTCTACTTATTTCCCCGTTTTTTCAAAACAGAGCAAAAAATAAATAGTTTTATTAAATGTAATTTAAATTGATCTTGCTTGACAGCATAAGCAGTAACTTGTTGTATGTCTAGACCATTGAGGCAAAGGGTTATTTAAAAAAAACTATAATTTTTTTTCCTTACACATGTGGCTTCTAATGGTTAGAGGATTAGTTAGGAACAGTAAGGTAGACAATATATGGAAGATATGTAATAAACAGAAATGCAACCAGTTACAGGGGCTATAAATGTCCAATAAGTCTTTAGTCCTGTCCAATTCTCTGTTATCCTATATGCATAAGGTTTTCTTGGCAAAGGTACTGGAGTGGGTTGCCAGTGTCTTCTACGGTGTGCCACAATTTGTCTGCTATGACCTGCTCATCTTGGGTGACCCTACATGGTATAACACAGCTTCATTGAAGCATACATGCCCTTCAAAACAACAATGTAGCGACAAAACGATTTTTTGCTCATAGCTTAAATATTTCCTCTGAAGAATCCGCTGTCAGCTGCAGAGAAACGCGTGTTAGGGGGCACAGCACAGTCCCAGCAATTGGTAACTGCATCTCCATTACTGACTATGGATTGAAGGTTAGTACTAGGACTACAGCATAATAGAGTGGTAGCCAGTGAGTTGTAACATACAAGACATAAGGTAATGCTTTACTTGGGGATAATTCTTTAATAGTGAGGTAGAGTAAAGCAGATACTTAAGCTAAGTTTTTGATGACTGCTCTATATACTTACTTAAATAAAAATGTGGTGCAGAGTGTGTGATGATTACAGCTTGTGCACTAAGGTTTTTGGGTACACAATGAACAAAGCAACATTGTATGGAATGTATCTTCTCAGTAGCTGCTCTCCGGATACATCTGAACTCATTAAAGGTATATGCAAGTGTGCTGGGTTATGAATGCATCGGCTAGAGGAGAATTAGTAAGGCATGAAAACATGTGCTATATAGAAAAGTCCAGTTAACTTACAAAGTTATTTGCACAAAAGTCAAATCCAGTGGTTCACACCCACAGGATGCTTACATAAGCCGGGTACACACAGGAAATACAGCAGTGTACCCACAGGAAATACAGCAAGATACAAAATGTTACCTTTCTGGTACAGAGCACAGAAAGTAACTGTTGCAGTTTTTGTACTGAGCACATGCCAGAAGCCACTGAGGTGAAGAATGGTACAATGTATTATCACAATTCTGAATTTGAATGTTATGCTAATAGAGGTGTAGTTTTCTAGCGGTGTACACGATAAAATGCAAATGCCAAAAAACACAGGAAATTTTGCTAACTTCAAGGTAAGCTAATTAATGTTTATTTTGGGATGTTTTCATGCAAAAACATGTTTTCATACAGTACTAATTCTCCTCTATCAGATGCACTCATAACCCAGCTCACTTGCATATACCTTTAAACACTCTGAGATATTAAATATTAGAAGAAAAAGCACTCCATATATGAAAAATATTATAGGAGATTGAAAACAGTAGTTTCCAAGCTGGGCTGTGCATTATTTTGTATATTATATTTTAAAGTAGTTTGTGTGCTATTTATTTAAATAGTAAAAATAGTATTTTTAAAACATACAATAAACTTTTTTTTATGTTGCAACAAATTATTGTCTAAATAGTGTTCTGTTTTAGAGTTCTTGCTGTGGGGTCTATTCTTGAGACCAGCAGGTGAATTCTTATTGCATAAATAATTCATGTTTACTCTATATAACAAGGGTTGTATTCCAATTTAAGTAGTTTATACTTCTCAAAGATAAACTTTGGTTTACAGTGTGTGGAACAGGACATTATTGTGCAGGGGTTGGGGCACATGCCCAAGGATAAACCTGAAATACATCACTGATCATAGTCACCCACAGAGGAAGCCCCACTGATTTGGTCATTATAATGTGGCACCATCTACATCCCAAGTTCTAGCAATTTTTTCCAAAATGTATTAGAAATCCATTATCTGCATGTAATTATCATCTACATTGATAGTTTCTGCAGAAAAAACATATATTCTGGTAACGTAAACCTTTCCCTAAAAAAAAACACTTCTACAGATTTTTCAATACATGGAGAAGAAAGGTAGATAAATCATCTCATATATAATTATTTTTTATTAATAAACTGTAGTAATTTCATTACTTTATCATTGATATGAATGTTTTAACTCTTTAGCTTTGCTTTAACTATTTATTTTCACAGCAATTTTGTAAAATCCTAACTACCGTATATACTCGAGTATAAACCACGTTTTTCAGCCCTTTTTTTAAGGCTGAAAAAGCCCCCCTCGGCTTATACTAGAGTCACCCTGCTCCTGCTGCTCTCTCCCTCCCTGTGTCTCCTTCCCTCCCTCATGTCTCAGTCCCTCCCCTATCATCCTCCCTTCTAATCACTTCCCCCCTCTCCCCTCACTTACCTTCATCAGCTGCTCCTCTGCGCGTCTTCTGGCTGTCGGGACCCGGCCTATGCTAATGACGTGATGCGCATGTGACATCACGTCATTAGCATATGCCGGGTCCCAAATACAGCCTAAAGACGCGCAGAGGAGCAGCTGATGAAGGTAAGTGAGGGGAAAGGGGGAGGGGGTAATTTGAGAGGGGGGGGGGAGTGATTAGAATGGAGGATGAGGAGGGACCCGGCCTATACTAATGACGTGAAAGCATGTGACGTCAAGTCAGGGGGGGGGGGAGAGACAGGGGAGGGAGAGGGAGGGGACACAAGAACGGGGCACAAGAGAGACACAGGGGGTAGCGCATTTCCCACCCTCGGCTTATACTCGAGACACTAAGTATCCCCAGTATTTTGGGGTAAAATAGGTTCCTCGGCTTATACTCGGGTCGGCTTATACTCGAGTATATACAGGGAGTGCAGAATTATTAGGCAAGTTGTATTTTTGAGGGTTAATTTTATTATTGAACAACAACCATGTTCTCAATGAACCCAAAAAACTCATTAATATCAAAGGTGAATATTTTTGGAAGTAGTTTTTAGTTTTAGCTATTTTAGGGGCATATCTGTGTGTGCAGGTGACTATTACTGTGCATAATTATTAGGCAACTTAACAAAAAACAAATATATACCCATTTCAATTATTTATTTTTACCAGTAAAACCAATATAACATCTCAACATTCACAAATATACATTTCTGACATTCAAAAACAAAACAAAAACAAATCAGTGACCAATATAGCCACCTTTGTTTGCAAGGACACTCAAAAGCCTGCCATCCATGGATTCTGTCAGTGTTTTGATCTGTTCACCATCAACATTGCGTACAGCAGCAACCACAGCCTCCCCAACACTGTTCAGAGAGGTGTACTGTTTTCCCTCCTTGTAAATCTCACATTTGATGATGGACCACAGGTTCTCAATGGGGTTCAGATCAGGTGAACAAGGAGGCCGTGTCATTAGATTTTCTTCTTTTATACCCTTTCTTGCCAGCCACGCTGTGGAGTACTTGGACGCGTGTGATGGAGCATTGTCCTGCATGAAAATCATGTTTTTCTTTAAGGATGCAGACTTCTTCCTGTACCACTGCTTGAAGAAGGTGTCTTCCAGGAACTGGCAGTAGGACTGGGAGTTGAGCTTGACTCCATCCTCAACCCGAAAAGGCCCCACAAGCTCATCTTTGATGATACCAGCCCAAACCAGTACTCCACCTCCACCTTGCTGGCGTCTGAGTCGGACTGGAGCTCTCTGCCCTTTACCAATCCAGCCACGGGCCCATCCATCTGGCCCATCAAGACCCACTCTCATTTCATCAGTCCATAAAACCTTAGAAAAATCAGTCTTGAGATATTTCTTGGCCCAGTCTTGACGTTTCAGCTTGTGTGTCTTGTTCAGTGGTGGTCGTCTTTCAGCCTTTCTTACCTTGGCCATGTCTCTGAGTATTGCACACCTTGTGCTTTTGGGCACTCCAGTGATGTTGCAGCTCTGAAATATGGCCAAACTGGTGGCAAGTGGCATCGTGGCAGCTGCACGCTTGACTTTTCTCAGTTCATGGGCAGTTATTTTGCGCCTTGGTTTTTCCACACGCTTCTTGCGACACTGTTGACTATTTTGAATGAAACGCTTGATTGTTCAATGATCACGCTTCAGAAGCTTTGCAATTTTAAGAGTGCTGCATCCCTCTGCAAGATATCTCACTATTTTTGACTTTTCTGAGCCTGTCAAGTCCTTCTTTTGACCCATTTTGCCAAAGGAAAGGAAGTTGCCTAATAATTATGCACACCTGATATAGGGTGTTGATGTCATTAGACCACACCCCTTCTCATTACAGAGATGCACATAACCTAATATGCTTAATTGGTAGTAGGCTTTCGAGCCTATACAGCTTGGAGTAAGACAACATGCATAAAGAGAATGATGTAATCAAAATACTCATTTGCCTAATAATTCTGCACTCCCTGTACGGTAATTAGATTTTAGTATATCATCGTTCTCTGGTTGTAAGCTTCCTTTCTTTTTTATTGCGGTTTTATTGCAATTCTGTGCCAGTTGTGGAGGAGAAAATGGATATCGTAGTATCTATGCATCTATAGAATATACTACATATTATATTGTACAATTATATTGTATGAGGGTATTTTAATCAATTGATTTCATGACTAATCTTTTCTAAATTCTGCTTTGCATTGAGACAGCATGGGAGTTGTATTTTTGCTTTTATTTATACCAAATGTACGGTTCTTGCAGGGTCGAAATAAAAAAGAAAAAAATACTTGATATTCCTTCTTACACAATTCATTTGTGTTCTTAAAAAAATTAAATCAAAAGTTTATGTTGAGGAGCAACACCAATAGGTCTTTACCTCATCCTCCAGATTATTGGTAGATCCAAGACTTCAAACAAGTCACATCAAGCAGTGTATACAATGGACCGTATATAAGCCGAGTTTTTCAGCCCTTTTTTTAAGGCTAAAAAGGGCCCCCTTGGCTTATACTCGAGTCACTCTCCCCCCCGTGTCTCTTTAACCCCCCCGAGTCTCTCTAACCCCCCCCTCTCTTACCTGCATCTGAAGGAGGGGGGGGGGTTGAGTATGAGGAGGGGGGGGGTTGAGTATGAGGAGGGGGGGGGTTGAGGAGGGAGGATCAGGAGGGGTGAGGTTGAGGAGGGGGTTGAGGATGAGGGGGTTGAGGATGAGGAGGGAGGATGAGGAGTGGGGTTGAGGAGGGAGGTTGAGAATGAGGAGGGGGGGATAGACACAGGGAAGGGAGATGGCGGGAAGAGACACAGGGAAGGGAGAGGAGGGGGAAGAGACACAGGGAAGGGAGAGGGGAGAAGAGACACGGGAGAGAGAGGGGGACACAGAGGGCACAAGAGGGAAACAGGGGGCAGCACATTTCCCACCCTCGGCTTATACTCGAGTCACTCATTTTACCCAGTATTTTGTTGTAAAATAGGTGCCTCGGCTTATACTCGGATCGGTTTATACTCTAGTATATATGGTAATCCTCTTCTCCCCAATCAATGTCACCAGTCCTATCACAAACATCAAGCTTAACTTTTATTATTATATCATTGGTTCACGTGTGAATGGTTTCTTTTTTTCTTCATTTGCTGCAAAAGGTTTGTAGGGATGTGGCTGGAATTTGTCACATTACAATATAATTACTAGTGATATCTGTGCCGAGACACTTTCTGGGTCCAGAGCTGTCCCTTCACTTCTAGGAGCGGTTTCTTGGTGCTCTTCATCTACACCCCCATTACGATCAAGGCATTCAGGGGACATTATGCTTTCTACAGTTTCCTGCGGTGCAGTTTTAGATGCCATTTCTGGGGGTAATATCTTTTGAGGTGCAATTTCGGAAGTATTTTCTGTGGCAACCCATTGGATAGTCTCTTGGTGAGTGGTCTCATGGGGAGAAGGATGCTTTCTGCTCCTGTGAGCTGCAAGGTTGTCTCGCTTTTCAAACCGCTGACCACAGATATCACAGGGGAACTGGTAGAAGGAATCAGCATCGTGCTTTTTCATGTGCCAGTTGAGGGAGGCCTTCTGTCTGCACGTGAAACCACAGAACTCACATCTACATAAGAGAAAAATGAAATATGTGGAATTGATTAGGACAGAGAGAAGTGACTGGAGGAGAACTAGTGAGGCTGAGAAAAGGGATGGAAAAGATAGGTGTTAGTAGTAGAAATGGAGAAAACAAAGTCAATGCAATATCAATACCAACAAAGTGGACTCCTTGCTCACTACACCTTAGGGAGTTCAGCTACACCTCACTGACGAGGCCCAATGAAGGCTGAAACGTACGTCTGGGGTTTGCTGTTTCTCCTGTTCAGGGTGGCATTGCCTGGTATTTTGGGGCTGGATCACTCCTTAGAGTGAGACCAGACTGATATACTACAGGATATTTCTCCTTGTGAAGGGCACAAGTGGCTAAAAGTGACCAGAACTATAGAACAAACCTACTTCATTTTCAGATGAACACCTCCACTCTTTTTGCTTAAGAATGCAATATAACGGACATGAATCAATATGGTATAAGGGTCCTTTATAACTCACTGAAGAGGCTTCTCCCCTGTGTGGATGCGTCTGTGAATTATGAGATTGCTGCTACTCCGGAATGCACGGGCACAGAATTCACAGATGAAGTCTCTTCTGTCTATCATGGAAAGAAAAGTACACATATTTTTAGTGTTTATTGAGGTAATACGGCAAGAAATAAAGTCGCTCTATGTGTCGTGTGATGTGGGGGTACGGGGGTCTTACCACTGTGCCTCTTCTCGTGTTCCTTCAGGTGTTTCTTGAAGTTGAATGTTCTGCCACAATCTGCAGAGGAGCAGCGGAATGTGCGTTGGTTCATGTGCTGGTATTTCTGGTGATACTGACAAGGAGAACACACAATAAGGAACATCTCAGAGGGTAGTTAAGCTTTAACCGTACTTATTCCCCTACATAACACTCACTGCATAAAATCCCTCTTACACCTCATACAGGGTGTTACCCCCCATGCACGGTGTTACTCCCCATGCACGGTGCTACTCCCCCATGCACGGTGCTACTCCCCCATGCACGGTGTTATTCCCCCATGCACGGTGTTATTCCCCCATGCACAGTGCTACTCCCCCATGTACAGTGTTATTCCCCCATGTACAGTGTTATTCCCCCATGTACAGTGTTATTCCCCCATACTCCCCCATGCACGGTGTTATTCCCCCAAACTCCCCCATGCACAGTGTTATTCCCCCATACTCCCGCATGCACAGTGTTACTCCCCCACGCACGGTGTTACTCCCCCACGCACGGTGTTACTCCCCCACGCACGGTGTTACTCCCCCACGCACGGTGTTACTCCCCCACGCACGGTGTTACTCCCCCATGCAAGGTGCTACTCCCCCATGCACGGTGCTACTCCCCCATGCATGGTGTTATTCCCCCATGCACGGTGTTATTCCCCCATGCACAGTGCTACTCCCCCATGTACAGTGTTATTCCCCCATACTCCCCCATGCACGGTGTTATTCCCCCAAACTCCCCCATGCACAGTGTTATTCCCCCATACTCCCGCATGCACAGTGTTACTCCCCCATGCACGGTGTTACTCCCCCACGCACGGTGTTACTCCCCCATGCACGGTGTTACTCCCCCACGCACGGTGTTACTCCCCCATACTCCCCCACGCACGGTGTTACTCCCCCACGCACGGTGTTACTCCCCTATACTCCCCCATGCACGGTGTTACTCCCCCTCCCATGCACGGTGTTACTCCCCCTCCCATGCACAGTGTTACCCCCCCCCTCCCATGCACGGTGTTACCCCCCCCCCTCCATGCACGGTGTTACCTCCCCCATGCACGGTGTTACCTCCCCCATGCACGGTGTTACCTCCCCCATGCACGGTGTTACCTCCCCCATGCACGGTGTTTCCCTCCCATGTACGGTGTTTCCCTCCCATATACGGTGTTACCCCCCATGCACGGTGTTACCTCCCCCATGCACGGTGTTACCTCCCCCATGCACAGTGTTACCCCCTTATGCACAGTGTAACACCCAATCCACAACATTCCTGGAAAGTGCATCAATTTCACATCTTAAAGGCATATCTAAGTTTCCCTGTGTGTAACATTTTCTAATCTAACATCAGATGAGTCATTCTATACATATACAGATTTATGTATTTATTTAAAAAAAAAGTGTTTCCATACCCCCAGAGTTACTTACATAGGCACCTATGACCTACCAATAGAAGCACTGCATGTGGGAACGATTTTTAACCCTATGCTTATCTTTAAGCCAACAGCGGCACAGTGCAGAGATGCACCGAGCAATGTCCGAGCTGTTCCTTGCTTTCTTGTGCAGGAAAAAACAAGACTACACATTCCATGATGCTTTGCTGCACAAACTGACTTCATAGAGTGAAACAATGTTGTAGCTGCCTGTCATTGGCCAAAACGAATTATGAATTTCATGGTAACTTTAGCAGAGATTTTCAGGGGTGTTAACTCTCAAACTCAACTACTAGCAAAGTAAGAGATTTAGCAAGTTTAATAATGTTTATTTTGGTATTTTTGTCATGCAAATGTTTTTTTGCATACACTACTGATTCTCCTCATCAGATGCAATCATAATCCATGAAACTTAAATATGCCTTTAACTCTTATAACCTGCTCCAACCAGTATAAAGCGTCAACAATTCATACTTACATTCAGATACTGACGCTTAGAAAATATTTTTCCACAGCCCTCAAATTCGCATAAAAGAATCTCCCGTGGTGTGGCCTTCCTACAGATCATACAACAAAGAAAGTGATCACACATCAAGCACCAGGTTACTTTGCAGCCTTGTTGTAAAATAGTTTACTATGAACATCTTTGCCAACAGTAAAGTTTTCAGACAAAAGCAAAGCTGCAATTTCAGAAATTTAAAAGTACGTTTTCTTAAGCTTCTGGATCGCTGCCTTGTGGTGAAGGGGCTTGTGTACTTTAATGAAGCGAAGATGGGCAGGTCCTACCAGAGAGATCAGACAAATTGCGGCCCACTGGAGAAGGAACTAGTAACTCACTCTAGTATCTTTGCCAAGAAAACCTTATGGATAGGCACTACAGAACTATAATTATAGATGTGCTTGGAGTGTTGTGGTCCATAGGGTCATGGAGAGTCGGACATGACTGAAAGACTTAACAACAACAATATTTAGATATTGATATTATGTTGATATTAGTAGCTGAATGTTATTCTATTTAAGGGTAGGGCTGACCCTACCTAGCTACGTACATTATGTACAAGATCTCACCTATTTAAATCCCCATTTACCCGCATTCTGTCAGGAGGGAGTCTTTATTTTTTCATTATGTAACTAATAAATCCTACAATTTGGTCCTTATACCAATGCATTAGAATACACTCATAATGCTACATGGCCTTTCTCGTTTTAATACTTCCTACGGAGCTTACAGCTATTTGTTACACTGTGAATGACATTGATGTTCAGTCCTTCAGTCGTGTCCGACTCCCAGTGATCATAAGGACGCAGCACGCCAGGCACATCTGTCTGTGTTTCTGGTTGTGCTTATCCATATGGGTATAATGGCAAAGATACCGGAGTGGGTTGCTAGTTCCTTCTCCAGTGGACCTCTCTGCTATGACCTGCCTAGCTTCATTGAAGTACACAAGCCCCTTCGCCACCACAAGGTAGAGATTCAGAAGGGGGTGAATGACATTAAAGCATTGCAATTGATAATATGTGTATGCAAGAGGAGGGTGAGTGTGCCAGCAATGTGTACATATGGAGAGTATGTACACAGCTATGAGGAGGGAGTGTGCTCCCATGTGGGAGTACCACTGTATGTAAATAGACGAGAGTGTACACAGGAAAGAAGAAGATGTACACAACTCTATCAAAGCATATGAGGAATATTCACAAATTTTAGGTTACTTGCCTGATTCTTTTCTTGCAGATTTGGGCAAGTTCTTCATCCACTGGAGGTCTACAAGGGACAATGGAGAGCGGATGGATTATAAGACTGCATTTCCTACCACCTTTTCCCAATAGCATTTTCTATCTTTACCTGGTTGTCACTGGGCTCAGCCTTTTTGTATCCATAGAATGAGATTTCACCTCCGATTCTTGCCTTTCCTCCCTGGAAAGTGTAATATTTACAGACGGTAGGAAAAATAACAATTGTGTTAAATATCGGAAGATACAAATAAAATATGAACTACTTAGATTGTAACGGTGTCCCACCTTTCCCAGTCCATCACTAGAGCAGACTCAGGAGATAGTTCTTGGATCGGAGCTATATCTGTAAACTTCTCCATATCCGAAGATGGTTCAGGAACTGACCCAGTGTCTGAGCCTGCAGAAAAGAAACCTTAAGGAGTACCATAGAGATGTACAGTTTATACATGTTTTAAAGGACTACTGCAGTTCAAGAACTTGTTTGTCATGTATTTACCAAACCAACAATATCTGCATCTGTATAAGCCATGGACATAAAATATTTGTTGGGAATATCTCAATTTTGAAGACTGCTTATGAATACAGGGATCCATTTGGTGTTTGTTACATCACATCCTGAGCACTCAGGGGGTTTGTGTTTGTAGTTATCAGTAGAGGGAGGGAGGGGTGAGGATGAGGGAACAGGCAGAAGTCCAGAGCCTTTGTTTGGTAATAGGATGACAATAAAACGGACCCCATCAGTTCCGTCTAACAGACCCAGAAGCATACAGCTTTCATTATTTAATACAACCACAGAAAAGTAAACTCCCCCTCTCACACACATAACATCCACCAATGTATCATGGATCCCTCTAGGCACCTGAAGCGGCATCAACATTTAATTCAAAATTAGCTGTATGACTTTTTCGGGATTAATTATTCTTGACGTTTTCAAACTATTTTACATTTTTAGTGGTCTTTTAATACCCCCTCACCTTGTGTCTTGCTGCTGGTCCTGCCCTCCTCAGGGCTCTGCTCAAGAGGTTTACACGTGCCTTTCTCAACTACTTCTTCTCTCTCATCCATTGTTACACCTACCACCTTCATCCTCCTGGAGGAGCGTCGGCATGGAACAGGTAACGCTGCCGTAGTCTGGAAAGACGAATCTTCTCTCTGACGTTTACTCACTTGTGCCGAAAAAAGTTGTTTTAAGAAAGATGGGTTAGCGATATGATGCAAGAAAGGGGAAAACAAAGGGAATAAGTAATGGGCCAAGAAATAGGGGCAAATTGAATATGAAGCAACAAAACGAAACGGACAATAACATTTATTCCTACAGAGATGTACGCGTCTTCTTGAACTCACCTCGGCTGGGGTTTTGGGGTATGCACCTCTTTGTGCCTTTGGATCCACTCTCTTTCAAGCCTTCAGTACCGGAGGTACTCTGAGGAGCATCCAGAGTCTCAAGCTTATTGATTTTACTGTTGCTGGTCTCTGGTGGGTCGCTAGATAATCTCTCTTCACTCCCAGAACTTTGGATAAGAACTGTCTCATATTCAGAGACCCCCTCACATTCAGCGTCCTCTAGCTGCTTGTCCCCAACCTCCTGCCTCTCCTCTTCTGGACTTTTATCGTTTCCCTGGCTTATTTTACTCTCGGGTTGTTCTGCTTGTCTCTCTGATGTCTTGGTGCTGTCAGGTTGCTTTTCATTTTTTATTCCCTTTTCTTGGGGGTCCCAATGAAATTGATGCTCTGCTCTGCAACCCCACAGAAGGTCTTGGGTCCCTTGCAACTCCTCAGAAGAAGTTTTTGACAAGATAGATGGAGCGAAGTGGCAATCTCTGCCATGCTGGTGACAAGAGAGTGCCAAACGGTGGAGAGAAGGGACCGAGACAGAGAGAAGAGATATCCGTGCAGGGTCTGGAACAGAAATAAGAGAGAATAGGTATTAGGACATAATAAGGAAGGAGAAGGAAGAAAAAGGAGCACTAAGCTAAAAGGACCCTTAGAAGTGAAAAATAGCTGATGAATAAGAAAGAATGAATGCGAGTTCTTACCTGGGCTTCCAGTATTAGTCGCGGATTTATAGCTGTAAAGACAAACAGACCGGTATGGACAAATGAGCCAAA
>CM050171.1:21221160-21226299 GCA_027410445.1 Discoglossus pictus
ATTCTTGTAATCCAATACCATTTTAAACATGGCTACCTTTAAGCATATGCCTGTGTAGTAGATTTTGTGGGAAGGTACATTACCACAACAATCATTTAACTTATGGTGGGCAAAAGAACGATGGAAGCCTCCACTGTACATAAATAAATAGTACATCTGTGTTGAGAGAGCATGATAAGGACAGAGACAGAGAGAAGAGCAGAGAGCGAGAAGAGGAGAGAGAGAGCGAGCGACAAGAGGAGAGAGAGAGCGAGCGACAAGAGGAGAGAGAGATCGAGCGACAAGAGGAGAGAGAGATCGAGCGACAAGAGGAGAGAGAGAGCGAGCGACAAGAGGAGAGAGAGAGCGAGCGACAAGAGGAGAGAGAGAGAGATCGAGCGACAAGAGGAGAGAGAGAGATCGAGCGACAAGAGGAGAGAGAGAGAGAGATCGAGCGACAAGAGGAGAGAGAGATCGAGCGACAAGAGGAGAGAGAGATCGAGCGACAAGAGGAGAGAGAGATCGAGCGACAAGAGGAGAGAGAGATCGAGCGACAAGAGGAGAGAGAGATCGAGCGACAAGAGGAGAGAGAGATCGAGCGACAAGAGGAGAGAGAGATCGAGCGACAAGAGGAGAGAGAGATCGAGCGACAAGAGGAGAGAGAGATCGAGCGACAAGAGGAGAGAGTGATCGAGCGACAAGAGGAGAGAGTGATCGAGCGACAAGAGGAGAGAGTGATCGAGCGACAAGAGGAGAGAGAGATCGAGCGACAAGAGGAGAGAGAGATCGAGCGACAAGAGGAGAGAGAGATCGAGCGACAAGAGGAGAGAGAGATCGAGCGACAAGAGGAGAGAGAGATCGAGCGACAAGAGGAGAGAGGGATCGAGCGACAAGAGGAGAGAGATCGAGCGACAAGAGGAGAGAGAGAGCGAGCGACAAGAGGAGAGAGAGAGCGAGCGACAAGAGGAGAGAGAGATCGAGCGACAAGAGGAGAGAGTGATCGAGCGACAAGAGGAGAGAGGGATCGAGCGACAAGAGGAGAGAGGGATCGAGCGACAAGAGGAGAGAGATCGAGCGACAAGAGGAGAGAGAGAGCGACAAGAGGAGAGAGAGATCGACAAGAGGAGAGAGAGATCGAGCGACAAGAGGAGAGAGAGATCGAGCGACAAGAGGAGAGAGTGATCGAGCGACAAGAGGAGAGTGTGATCGAGCGACAAGAGGAGAGAGAGATCGAGCGACAAGAGGAGAGAGAGATCGAGCGACAAGAGGAGAGAGAGATCGAGCGACAAGAGGAGAGAGAGATCGAGCGACAAGAGGAGAGAGAGATCGAGCGACAAGAGGAGAGAGAGATCGAGCGACAAGAGGAGAGAGAGATCGAGCGACAAGAGGAGAGAGAGATCGAGCGACAAGAGGAGAGAGAGATCGAGCGACAAGAGGAGAGAGGGATCGAGCGACAAGAGGAGAGAGGGATCGAGCGACAAGAGGAGAGAGATCGAGCGACAAGAGGAGAGAGATTGAGCGACAAGAGGAGAGAGATCGAGCGACAAGAGGAGAGAGATCGAGCGACAAGAGGAGAGAGAGCGAGCGACAAGAGGAGAGAGAGATCGAGCGACAAGAGGAGAGAGAGATCGAGCGACAAGAGGAGAGAGAGATCGAGCGACAAGAGGAGAGAGAGATCGAGCGACAAGAGGAGAGAGAGAGCGAGCGACAAGAGGAGAGAGAGAGCGAGCGACAAGAGGAGAGAGAGAGCGAGCGACAAGAGGAGAGAGAGAGCGAGCGACAAGAGGAGAGAGAGAGCGAGCGACAAGAGGAGAGAGAGAGCGAGCGACAAGAGGAGAGAGAGAGCGAGCGACAAGAGGAGAGAGAGAGCGAGCGACAAGAGGAGAGAGAGAGCGAGCGACAAGAGGAGAGAGAGAGCGAGCGACAAGAGGAGAGAGAGAGCGAGCGACAAGAGGAGAGAGAGATCGAGCGACAAGAGGAGAGAGATCGAGCGAGAAGAGGCGAGAAGAGGAGAGAGAGAGCGAGAAGAGGAGAGAGAGAGCGAGAAGAGGAGAGAGAGAGCAAGAAGAGGAGAGAGAGAGCAAGAAGAGGAGAGAGAGAGCGAGAAGAGGAGAGAGAGAGCGAGAAGAGGAGAGAGAGAGCGAGAAGAGGAGAGAGAGAGAGCGAGAAGAGGAGAGAGAGAGAGAGAGCGAGAAGAGGAGAGAGAGAGAGAGCGAGAAGAGGAGAGAGGGAGCGAGAAGAGGAGAGAGGGAGCGAGAAGAGGAGAGAGGGAGCGAGAAGAGGAGAGAGAGAGCGAGAAGAGAGAGAGCGAGAAGAGGAGAGAGAGAGAGCGAGAAGAGGAGAGAGAGAGCGAGAAGAGGAGAGAGAGAGAGCGAGAAGAGGAGAGAGAGAGCGAGAAGAGGAGAGAGAGAGAAGAGGAGAGAGAGAGAGCGAGAAGAGGAGAGAGAGAGAGCGAGAAGAGGAGAGAGAGAGAGCGAGAAGAGGAAAGATCGAGCGAGAAGAGGAGAGATCGAGCGAGAAGAGGCGAAAGAGAGCGAGAAGAGGAGAGAGGGAGCGAGAAGAGGAGAGAGGGAGCGAGAAGAGGAGAGAGGGAGCGAGAAGAGGAGAGAGGGAGCGAGAAGAGGAGAGAGGGAGCGAGAAGAGGAGAGAGGGAGCGAGAAGAGGAGAGAGAGAGAGCGAGAAGAGGAGAGAGAGAGAAGAGGAGAGAGAGAGAGCGAGAAGAGGAGAGAGAGAGCGAGAAGAGGAGAGAGAGAGCGAGAAGAGGAGAGAGAGAGCGAGAAGAGGAGAGAGAGAGCGAGAAGAGGAGAGAGAGAGAGCGAGAAGAGGAGAGAGAGAGCGAGAAGAGGAGAGAGAGAGCGAGAAGAGGAGAGAGAGAGCGAGAAGAGGAGAGAGAGCGAGAAGAGGAGAGAGAGAGCGAGAAGAGGAGAGAGAGAGAGAGAGCGAGAAGAGGAGAGAGAGAGCGAGAAGAGGAGAGAGAGAGAGCGAGAAGAGAGAGAGCGAGAAGAGAGAGAGCGAGAAGAGAGAGAGCGAGAAGAGAGAGAGCGAGAAGAGAGAGAGCGAGAAGAGAGAGAGCGAGAAGAGAGAGAGCGAGAAGAGAGAGAGCGAGAAGAGGAGAGAGGGAGCGAGAAGAGGAGAGAGAGAGAGCGAGAAGAGGAGAGAGAGCGAGAAGAGGAGAGAGAGAGCGAGAAGAGAGAGAGCGAGAAGAGGAGAGAGAGAGAGAAAACGAGAGAGAGAGCAGGCAAACTGAGCTTCAGTTTATATTAATTTAATATATATTCTAATCTCCCAAAAAATAAATAATACAAAATATATCAAAACGCACAACTGAATTAGACAGCTGGAGGTCTCATGGAGATGTATATAGCCTGGTGCTCATTGGCCCACTAGGTACCACATTGCTCACTTACGCTCTTCTAGCGCCCTCCACTGGGGGACACAATACAAGCTCCTACTGGGCTGCTAATGGACCTTTGTTGCTGATCTTAAGTCTGGCGCTTTTGGTGGGCATGATTCACTATCAGTAACATAGGTCTTCTCATGCACTTTACTTTAGGGTTAAAAAAAAAAAATCACTATAGCAACCAATTTATTTTAACATGTTTTTTTATATTTAAATAAACTAATTCAGTGATTATTTGCATATTTAAACATCATTGTATTAACAAGTGCTTAAAAGCTCGTTTTTTACTCACTGAAACCTTCAAAGGAGGTCCGCTCATGTATCTGTCATTTTAGTAAAATGCTGCTGAGATACAACTAGTGCTACAGAACACGGTGTGCATGAGCTACCGGGGTGGATCTTTGCAGGAACTGTTTGGAAGGTTTCAGCGAGTTAAAACCAAGATCTTTTAAGTATGTGTTAATTCAATGATGTTTAAATATGCATATAAACATTTAAGTAGTTTATTGTAATATTAAAAACCGAGAATCCCCCATGTCCCTAATGATTTATGATGTTTACATGCCTGATATTCATGATCTGATAAAAGGGATAAGCAAATAATTATAACGATTAGCAGAGTTAAATTACAAGTAATATATAAATAAAAACTTCTATTAAAATGTCATATGTCTAATGAATAAATTAAATGTAGTATACGTTCTGATGAATATATCAGTTAACCACAACATATAGTAAGGTATTGACACAAAATAAAGCTATAAATAACAGTAATGAGGTGCACTAAGTAACTTACATATCCCCCCACAAGTTCTACAATGCACTTGATATCCTAGATAAGGGTGGGGGAGGGGTCTAATTGCCAGATAACATTGGGGGTCCTTATTTTGGCCACTACAGGGAAAGTCAAGCAGGTTGTAATGCTAATTAGCACACCAAACCTGCTAATTAATATCATGTTTATATGCATATAAATAGAGCAACAACATGAATTTCCCAGAATGTATTCACTTTAGAAAATAAAATGGATTACACAACACATAGCCAGTTTTACATGCTCTTTAAGAATAACAACTTGATTTTGGGGTGAAAAGAGTTCCTTGATGCGAGAGGGGGATGGGTTCTAACTGAATGACAACATTGAGTCATTGTTTTAGCCACCACATGGTCAGACAAGCAGACTGTGATTGTAACTAGCAAAGCAGCCATTTTATCCTCATTTCCATAAAAAATGCACAGTGCATTTCTCTTGAATGGACAACATTGGCTACATTGTACAGTCGGTTTTCCATGCTCTTTAAGAATAAGAAGAATCTTGATTTTGGGGTCATAGAGTCCCTTTAAATCTTGAATTTCTATAAACCCATGTAGTAGTGAGATGCCACACCCTTTCAACACCTTTTACAATTAAGATTCTCACCTGTCCAGCAAGAACTTTGCCAGCTGAGAGTGAAGGGAGAACCCCAAATGTTCCTTAAGAGAGCACCACTCGTCCAGATGACAACCCAAGCGCACCCGACACTTCCCCCGACGGGCGTCTAAGAGGCGTCTCTTCTCGCGGCGAATGGCAGCCTGAAAGATATAGAGCGGGGCTTTTTATTTTCAGTGAGTCCTCTTGAATGAGAGTCTGTGGTACTTGTGTATTCCTTAGACAATAGAAGTGCGTACCCTCCTCCGTGAAAAACAAAATCTGCATTATAATGAATGACAACATTATTAGTATATTTTAAATCAATCAAAAGATGCATAGAAACAATTAT
>CM050171.1:21226397-21410989 GCA_027410445.1 Discoglossus pictus
AATAACAATACTAATGTAATATTTGAACGCTGATAAACATTGAATGTGCATTGTACCTGTTTGTCTTGTGACAGTGTGTTTTCCATTCACCATTATTTTACTTATCTGTCTTAATTTTTTGCACAACAGTTAAGAAAAGGGTTACACATGACAACCCATCCCAGATCTAGGAACTCCTTTTTTTATTTAGCAGCTTTCCTGCAACTATATACAGTGGTACCTCGGTTCTCGTCTGCTCTGTTTCTCGTCTTGTTTGGAACTCGACGCATCTCACAAATGAAGACTTTGCTCTGAACTGGATGCTTGCTCTGAGAAATTTTCTTGGAAAACTATTTGCGACCCCCCCCCCCCCCCCCCCCCCCCCCCCCCCCATAGTGGAATAAAGTTCTACACCGTGGCGTTGCTTTGTTATTGCCTACAAGAACCCAAGTGCAGTCTGTGCTTATAAGAACCAAAGTGTAGCCTATAAGTTAAATTCTCTGTTTTTTTAATGTAATTATTGCTTTTTCCTTATGCCCGTTTAGTTTTAAGGTTTTGCATCCAAAAACAAGACCATCAGTTCAAAATAAAATGTGAAAAATCTGGGGTCCGGAACGGATTATTTCAATTGAAATAATCAGTTGATTTCTATGGGAAATGCTTTTTGGAACGGATTAAGGACAAGAACTGAGGTATCGCTGTAAATGTAAATCGCAGGCGAATGGTGATCATTGTACCATACTTTTGCTTTTCATTATTAGACCACGTCTTATTGTCAGCAGCTGTAATCCTTATTTTGTCATGTTCTCCTAATTCTGTCCTTTTTTTCTCCTCCTAGTTGCTGTGATGGCACCAACTGTGGATGGCATTACACTACCATCTCCATGGTTTCTAAAACCTGTGCTTTCACTTGAGGAGGAAAAGGAGTTAAAGGAGTCAGAGTCCGGTCACCCCACCCCACCCCTGATCTTATTCTTTGCTGCTCCTATCTTGGTGAAACGTCTTACCTCTCGCCTTTCTCAGGACCTTGCGACAGTTCACCCACTCCCGGACACCATGCGCCATTTGAAGAGAGTTCGAGCTGGCTCTCTTAATCTTGAGATTCTGCTTCGTCCAGCTATGGCCGGAGAGCAGGCAGACATATTAAAAGACCATGATCCTACAGTTGTTGGGCAGGGAATCTGTAATCCATCAGTCTGTAATGTTGCCAAACCAGGAGCATCAGAAGAAAATGCTAATCATCTGGACATTCCATCACTTGCAGACATTTTTAAACATGGTAGCTTTGATGTGAATGGGCTGGGTAACCCTTTTCTTGTGTGGGTTCCCTCAAGGGCAGCCAGAAGTCAGAGGGAGCAGGAAGTATGGGGAACTTACTGGCCTAGCACCTATCATGCCAAACCCAAGACTCTAGAGAGCAGAAGGGTGGAGGAAATCTCTGACCAGGAGAAAACAAGGATAGGATTATATATGCAGCAGGCTCTAGAGGCAGCACAGCGGAACCAACAACAGGGAGGAAGGGGGGTAGGCGCAGTGGTTGTGGATAGTGGAAGTGGGGAAGTTCTGGCAGTAGCCACTGATCGGACAGGAGAAGACGGAACACCACTTCTCCATGCTTGCATGGTGGCAATTGATATGATTGCTCAAAAGCAAGGAGGGGGAGCATACACTTGCTTAATGGGAGATGGCCAAGGAAGATTGAGAGGTGGAGTAGAAGTAGAAAATGAAATTAGAGCGAAAAGTATGAGCAAATACAATATAGAGCAACAGATTGAGAGTGGAGGAGGAGATAGCAAGGATGAAGTGGAGCATGAGAATGGAAATTTAATGAAAGTTAGCAATGTAGCAGGAGGGAAGCATGTAAAAGACGGGCAAGAGAAACGCAAGAGAGTTTTGGCGGAGAGCACAAGTATGGAGGAGGTGTCATACCTGTGCACAGGTTACGAAGTGTATGTGACACAAGAACCTTGTGTAATGTGCTCCATGGCTCTTCTGCACTCCCGTGTGCTCAGTGTCTACTATGGCTGCAACTCCACCAGAGGAGCTCTGGGAACCTGTTATCGATTGCATTGTACTCCTGGCCTTAACCACAAATTTTTGGTGTTTAGGGGGGTAATGGAGGAGGAATGCCGGCGGCTTGATCATGGAGAGGATTGCTGATATTAGTACACCACAGGAAGGCTTCCACTGTCTCTCTAACATTTAACGTTTTAAAACATTTTTTTATTTTTTTTAATTAAATACAGAGATATTTTTACTTATGGTCTAAGCTTGTTATTGTCCGCCACTAGTACAGTAGTAATGATTACACCCAAGCCTTGTTCAGAAAAATAATAATAATTCATGTTTTTTGTGGTCAGAGTGTTGATACAACTTTGATACAATGATTTTTGATAAGCATACTAAAACAAAAAGTATTGATTTCCCAAAATAATGTGTACAGCAGCTCATATACATTTGGATGATATTACACTCAGTTGTGTTGTTGTATGTATACAGTCTTCAAAATACAGACATTAACCAGTTTTATGCCAGGTTATTCTCTTGGGGACTGGTGTAAAGTTAACCAGAAGTGGGTCTCTAATTTCCCATAGTTGTGGGTGTTAGCATGAGGGTTATGTCCATGGCAGTGTACCACGTTGCAAAATAATCCTACGAATCATCAATTATATTTCATTAAAGCAAAGAAAAAACAACCATAACTTTTAACATAAATTTCCAATATTTCCATCAGTTGAATGTCTTGATGAAATCGTTCGCCTTGCTCATCACTCACTTTGAGGTGCTAATGTAAAAAATGCAATTTCAAAGACATTCAACATCCCATTTTTTGTAATGCGTCAAGCAACTTTTGAATGCCAGCTTCATACATGGAAGACTTATGGTTGCCCAGAAAGTTTTCACAAACCCATGTGAAAGCCTGGTTATTTTTCTTGAACGTTGACAGAAACTTTTAAGTTTGTGTCTTGCAAAACTTCCTGAACTTGGGACCCAACAAAGACTCATTCCTTCAATTTTGCTGCACTGATCTTTGAAAATGTCTTTACCGAGTACTGAAATCCTGCAGAATTAGCTTTCCCCATCGCTTTCACAAAATTCTTTATTAAGCTAAGCTTAACATGGAGAGGTGGCAAGAATTTTTTTTTTGTGGATCAACCAAAGGAATGTTTTGGACACTGTTCCTTCTTGGCTCATATTCACTTCCTTGAGGCCAATCACATTTGATGTAATGATCCACAACAGCGCTGCTGTCCCACAGGCATAGGAAACAACAGCATTTTGTGAACTCTGCTTGCATGCCCATCAGCATTCAAATGATTTTGAGATCATCACTGATGAGCTTTCTTAGTCGACTGCCTCAAGCAGGATTTTCATGCTGTCATGTGTCTCACTTAAATGAACGGAATAATCAGTGGTGGGAATGCACAGCTTTCGATTACCATTATGCAACAGCACAGCTTTCAAACTTCACTTTGAAGAGTCAATAAACAGACACTAGTCAGATCAATTTTTGAAAAGTCCATTGATATCACGGCAATAACACAATGGGCCATCAGCAATAAAAAACTTAGCCAAGTCACTGTTCCATTTACGATAGTGGAATACATTTACACCTACTCCAAGCAGGTGTTTCACTTGTGTCTTAATGCCAAAAGCTCTGCTTTTTCTTTTGATAGGGATAAATCCCTAATCAAATCATTCAGCTCTTGAGTAAACGTTTCTGGCTCTTTTTCAGCATCAGGTGAATAGTCAAAATCTGCGGGATCTTGATCACTACTGTTTGCACATGTATCAAATTCAGTTTCCTCTTCCACAGACTAGTCCATCCACTGGTGGCACTGGTAATGAGGCATCATGAGGAACTGGTCTGATGGCCAAATCCAAATTTGGATAAACGATTTTATGTTTATTTTTTGTTGAAAAAACAACGTATTAACACTGCAAAAGTAACAATCACTATGATGATCCTTTGGCTCTCTCCAAATCATGGTATTGCAAATGGAAGTGAAGTCTGTGAAGCCAATCTTGTAAACCGCTAGAAAATGCAGTGCAAATAACAATGATTTATCCAGATCACCTAGTGGGCACCCGAAGTACAATTTGTAGATTTTCATGAGATCTTTGGTAATTTTACGTTGCTGTCCTGAAGCTGCATACATAGCAAAAATGTGTATCGTGAGTTTTGCATTTTCTAGGCATGCTGATAAGTAAATTTACATTGAAGAAAATCAAACTGAAATGAGAAGGAATATTGTTTCAGTTGTAACAAAATCACAAATAATGCTGAAATATAATGCATCTCATCACAAAAACTAGATGTGCTGCAAAAAAACTAAAAACAGGTTTGAAACCGGCATTGAAAAACCTATCAAGTGCGCCTAAAATCATGTGTGATGAAGAAAGCTTGTTGACCAGTGAATATACCAATATACCATATACCTAAAAGGGACATGGAATTAATGTTTTTCTTTGTTGCATCAGAAAGAGGGTGTTTGATAATGTGTCACAGTGCGTTTTTTGTTTTTGTCAGAGAGCACAAAAATGTTTTTAAGTTATAACTGCTTTTGGGGACTCGTCCTCGAGCAGCCAATGAGATCTACAGCCTAAAGTATGCTTACTGCATTTCCTTTTTGTTTGCATGAAGTATAAACAGGTTTTGCTAAATATTTTTCGTGCAAAATGCAACTTGAACACCTATATCATTCCTAATCCAGTTCAATATCTTGTTCCAAGACAGATGTATTGAGTATGGGCCATACATACCACACCTACCACATTTATTCTGATCCGGCTTGACCAATCTATATACAATTCTAAGAGTGCAATGTGACAAGTAAACACTTTTTTTTTGATGTAGTTCACCTTTTATATCTAGATAATAAAACATGGAAGCATAAACCTTTTAGGAGAAAGCATGTACTCTTCAGTGTTCTCAGTTTTACCATCTGGGTGGCATGAAGGAGTAACTGGGTGGCATGGGGGAAACGGGTTCAGCAATGTGTCTTATTTGCTTCTCAAGGCGTGTGTTGCTTCTAATTAGGTGGGTAGAGTGCCCTCTTAAATTGCGCTAGGGAGAACACTGCTCTCTTTCTAATTCTGGGAAATATTTTATAAACTTAAGTGGTCTCACAACTGTTCAACTGAACTGATCCCTCTCTTATCCTAACTCCTAAATGCTATATTCTTGTTCCTAGCAAGAGCACACAATAATATATTATATGTACATTAACCATTGATTTATGGATCTTTCTCCAATCTTTAATGCAGAACAAATAAGATAAAGTTTCCTAAATTCACCAGATATCCTTTTGTTCATATCATGCAGTAGATATCTAAATCTATCCTCACTTACTATATAATTAGACCATGACTAATATTTTTCTCTGATGGTAATTATATCCAGTGGGTACCTGCATGGAACAGCCCAAGTATATTATGTTGATTACTTGTTTGTTTTGTATCATGAGATTAATTTATATTTTTATATGCATTATATTGAGATAAACTAACAATAATAAAAAAAAAAGGCCCAATTAACCCATTTATTTTATTACGCACATTCAATTCCCATCTACTATTAATTTGCCAAAGTTTGTTTATGCTTATCTGTGCTTTTCCCTCTTCCAAATATAGTATGTTTTTCTTGAATATTTTTTTTTATGCAACAAAGGAAGCATTTGGAGTAGATGAAGTAATCTTGGATAGACAATATTTTTTGTCAAATTTATGTGACCAGTCAAGGGTAGCGGAAATCTAATCTAGGCTTTTACATCTCTTCTTATTCACGCAATAACAGCTAGATAGTTATAGCAATTATTCCATCCTATTCTATCAAAGGCTTTCTCGGCATAAATGCTGAAAAGGAGAGTAGGGAGAACTTGTTGCACTTTTTGTTGTTTTATTTTTTTTATATTTTTGGATCATTCTATGCACCAAGACCTTTGTAAATGTTGGTTTAGTCATACGTTGAATATGCTGATCATAATTAATAAAGAGTTTCCTTAAAGTAGGATTAATTCTACCAGCTAAATCTTTATAAAACACTATCGGAAATCCATCTTGGTTATTTGCCTGTTGATAAAGTTTTGATTGCTTACACAATTTATATCTCTGTAATAGACGAGTTTGGTCTTTAGAACTTTGTGCTGAGTAGATTTTACTCAAAAACAGTCTCTGCTTTTATATAGAGAGATTTGTAAAATGTATCAAAGGCCTCCATAATATTTTTTAATTATTATGGCTATGAATACCTTCTTTTATTATAGTAATGGCCTTTGGCCCTGGGTTACTCCTTACTGTTCCAATATGACAGGCTCTCCCAGTTTCCATTGGAGGTGTATCAGGATCCATATTTAGCAAAACTAGCAGCTCAACCTTATTCTCAGGTCATCCAACTAAGCTCAGTTTGCTTAGTCTCCGTCTAATTTTCTAGATCTTCCAATCTATTTTATAGCACATCATTATCTTTTTACTAGCTACTTGCCTGTCAAAAATGATGGGAATACAATTTTAAGCCTGGCAATGCTGTTTGCCACCCAATGTGAGCACCTTCAACGCTCATCGCGAGCCCCACGCTGAGTGCCTTCGGCGCTCATTGCGAGTCTCTCCCCTGTCTACTTCCTCACTTGTGTCTCATTTCCCCCCTACTCTCTCTAATTTGCAGCCTGGCAATGCTGT
Source organism: Discoglossus pictus (assembly GCA_027410445.1). NCBI lineage: Eukaryota > Metazoa > Chordata > Amphibia > Anura > Alytidae > Discoglossus > Discoglossus pictus. Next base: position 21,233,055 of record CM050171.1, read on the forward strand.
TTGCCACAGAAGGCAATGTTCTGCCACTTCTGAGCTCCTTCGGTGCTCATTGCAAGCTTCTCCTGCTTGCAATGAGCGCAATGAGATGAAAAGGTAATGTATTAGAATACATATGAAATTGTAGCCCTTACATAATATTGCGTTGGTAAGCTGACAGTGGAAAAACAGATGATGTGTGTGAATTATTGAAGGATATATATGTAATATGCTTAAAAGAAGTTATGTAAATATTGCATAAGGATTGAAGTGATATAATTAGTGATAATAAAATGACTGGCTTACGGACAGGAGTTTAACCCCCTTGCGGGTCCCCTCTAGCACCCATAGGATTTTTGGCTACGTTTGCCATTTACGGGTGTGACAACAATTGCGGGCTTGAGGACTTGTAGCAATTTAATAGCGATTTGCGATTGTAACCTTTACGGGCTTGAAAGATCGAAGGCTTAAATAGGTCGGAGTTACGATTTTGACAACCCGTAAGGATTTCCAGCCTGTAACCCGCAGATCGTTTGCGGGCAGCCAAAAGAGGCCAATTTAATAGCCGTAACTTTTGCGGTCTTCTTTTACGGGCTTCAGGAACTACAAATTGGCGAATTTAATAGGGCCCCTAGTTTGTCGTCTGAAGATCCCTTTTTTCTCAATTTATTTTCCTCCTCACCTTGTCTGATTGTTGGTCAGATCAAATCCATCTTTATGAAAGATAAGATACTGGGATTGTTACCATGAATTGATTTGATATGTTGGGCAACAGGTGTAGCTTCTTGCTTAGGACTGAGATTTTATATTCCAACGTTCTCCTTCTTAACTGGCGGCTAGGTTATTTTCTCTATGTACCTCTTATTACCGATACATATACAGTTGTGCACAAAGGTTTGCATACCCTGGCAGAAATTTTGACATTTTGGCATTTATTTTGAAAATGTGGCTGATCATGCAAACCAAAAAAGTATTTTATTGAAGAATAATGATCATATGGTATAGCTGCCCATTTGTCTTGGCAAAATGCTTCCAGTTCATGCAAAGTCAAATTTCCCCCGAATGTTTTAGACAATGCAAAGAGGAAGGCACTTTCCTCCACACCTGGTGGGCCTGCCCTCTAGCTCAGAACATGTGGTCTGGGACCACTAGGTTGGCAACAGAAATTCTAAAAACCACAATTAAGCCTTCAATTAACCTACGTCTCCTATTTATTTACAATCCCCACTTAAATAAAACCCAAAACAAACAGCTGCAGTTCCTTATGCTTGCAGCTAAAAATCATCTAGCTAAAAAATTTAAAACATCAAGTCTAAACACGCAGGAAATAATGACTTACATACTTGCCAGCAAGTACCCAAACTTCTTGGAGATTTGGGAAAGTTGGTTAGGCTCCCCTTATGCTATTTCCATAACCTAGAAATTCAATCAACAAACTCCTCTCATAACAAAAAAAAACTTTGAGGGCTGGTGGATTCCGGACTCCGATGCGGATTCAGAGTATCGAGACATCGATTGGTTAACAGGCAGCAGGTATCATTATGAATCTCACACAGGTTACATTTATTCCCGTCTTCATCCCCCCACCCAATTTGTTGAATACTGTTTATGCTCTTATTCTTATCATACGTTATTTTAATTTTCTTTTTTACTAGACGGAGGACTGGATACCCTGAAAACATAAATGTATGAGAAACAATAAATTAGTATTCCTCCATATGTCATACAAGCATATTTTGATCTCCGTGTCAAACAATGTAACCTTGAAACATGTTTTTTGTTTTGTTCTTTTCTTTAATATACTTAATAATGGTGACAATAAAAACTATTTAAAAAAAAATTGTTGTACACAAATTTTTCTGCACATCAAAATCTAGGCCTAGGGTTGAATTTTACATTTTGTATTTGGATACTTAATAGTCAAAAACTAAGTTTGCAATGGTAATAGCTAGGGTGCCATCATTTTGCATGTCTTGTCACTTGCTGACTGCCCTTGAATTGCAGGGATATTTTCCAATGCTATAATTTTTAAGGAATCAGGTGAACTACCACGCTCCCAGATAAAAATTATTTGATACACGGTGTGCAGAAAAATATTATTCAGTATCACATCTATGTACAGTATATAAGTAGAGCACACATAGGGCCTCATTCAATTGTGATTCAGCCAATTGAATAGGGCTCTAAATAAGCACATAGCATTTTTTTTTCCAGAAGTTTTTAGTTAGTGTTAGTGAAGACCTTGCTTTTGGATATATGTTCACTAACTAAAAACTTCTTAAAAAAATATATGCTATGTGCTTATTTAGAGCCCTATTCAACTGGACAAATTGCAATTGAATGAGGCCCATAGAATGGCCAGCATAGAATTGGGAACAACCACAGTTTAAGAGGCAGACCACGTGTGGTAGAGCAACACATTGCTTTAGTTCAACCTTTTTCTTTTCCAATTCTAACACTTTTTTCATCTGCATCACATGTGGACAGCATTTAAACTGGATTTATGACCATTTAAAATGTCCTACAACAACGTGGTCTCTCAAATTGCTATTTGCATGATCTGTGTTGGGGCTACTTTCAAATCTTCAGCCTTTAACCACAGATTTCATAATAAATCATTGTGCATATTTAATTGTTTATGCAAATATTGAAAACCCAAAAAATTATTGAAGTGCGACTGTACTCTTAATTAAAATAATTACCTACCTCATTTTGGTTTGATCTCTCCAAAGGAACTTAAAAGCTGTTCTTCTGTCCCATTATATATAAGTAATATATATTGTCTATGTAGAGTGTGTAGAGCACTAACAGTCACATTAAATTTGAGCCCTGTAAATGCAAAGTGAGACCTGCAACAGCTGCGAGCTTGAAGAGTTGCGGATTTACGGCGCTTTTAAATTAGAAGGGGCTGCGAGCTACGGGCCGGAGATGCAAACCCGTAAACCATTCTTGTGCACGTTGGATGTGCGGCCGTGAACATGATCAATTAGTCAAACCTGTAGTTACGAATGTAGACGGAAACAGTGGTTAAGAGATCGTCAGCATGACGTTATGAAAGCCTGCTCAAAGCTCTGCAGGCTTCCAACTTTACCCCTTGCTGCGGGGGTCCCAATCGGGACCCCTGCGGCAGTTAAATGGTCAAACCCTGCCTCTGGGGTCCTTCAAGTTCGCCCTCCCCCCGGCACCTAATATTAACCCCACTATGCTGGGGGTCCCCATCAGGACCCCCGCAGTGTCCCTACATAAACCCTTGCTGCAGGGGTTTTTTCGTCTTTTGATTGGCTGAAATCACTGTCAATCAGATTTCAGCCAATCAGAATGGAATACATGGGTGTATCCCATTGTTATTGTCTGAAAGCATTTTCTCCTTCTGATTGGCTGATATCTGATTGATAGCCATTTCAGCCAATCAGAAACCGCAAATGCTTTCACCCCTGTATTCCATTCTGATTGGCTGAAATCTGATTGACAGCGATTTCAGCCACTCAGAAGGTGTAAATGCTTTCAGACAATCAGAAGGTGCATTTTTTTATTAGAGCATGCGCAGGAACTATCATTTGCAGCAGGGAGCTCCTCAATGGCGGAGCTCCGTTAGTAGCACTCCTTTTTTTGGTAGAACGTCAGGATTTATTTGGAGGGGCCTTTCCTGGCCCAGAAGCCTGAAGACAAAGGCATCGAGGATCACCGCTGGAGGGGCATTTTGGCCAGCTGGGTAGACTATTACCCCCTTCTTTTTAACAGGTTGTCCGTACTTGTTTCTTTAATGTAATGTTATGGGGGGGGGGGGGGGTTTGCTGGTGTGTCAGAACATCTGGACTTTGTTGGAGGGGCCTTTCCTGGCCCTGAAAGGTGAAGATCAGGGCTTCAGGGATCAGCGCTGGAGGGGCATTCTGGCAAGGTCAGTGGACTCGTTAACCCTTTCTTGTTTTACAGGTTGTAAGTGATTTTTTATTTTAATAGTGTTTACTATTACTGTATATGTAGTCTTTTACTATTTTATGTGTAAGTCTTTTTTTTATTTTCTGTAGTGGCTTTTTATTTTTATGTAATTAGTAGTTTTTTTATTTTTTGTACTTAGTGGGTGATTAGGTATTTAGTTGGGGGTTAGGGGGTCAATATGATAGGGTAGTGTAGGGGTTATTAGGGGGTTGATAGGATATAGTACAGGCTATTAGGGGTTAACAGGATAGGATAGGGTAGTGTGGGGGTTAATAGGATAATGGTTAGTAGGATATGGGTTTATTAGGTACAGTTAGCGTTTATTGGGTACAGTTAGGGGTAAATAGGGCTAGATAGGAATAACTGGGTCTAGACAGGGTTAAGTGGTTAGTGATAGAGTTAATTAGGTATGGAGATGGTTAAATTGGGTTAATTACTTAGAGCGGTGGTTAATTATTGAGGGGGGTTAATTAGTTAATCATAGGGTTAATTATTGTTAATTAGTTAGAGGGGGTTAATAGAATGAATAGGATAGGAAAGTGTTAATAGTGTAGTGTTTAGACTTTGTGTTATGAGACACCTATTGGACTAATTGGGTTAATTATAGTCTCATCAGGGTCTATATAGACCCCCATGAGTGATGGGGTTAATGATAGGTTAGTGGGGGTACTTATAGTACCCCCGTGGTAGGGGTTAATTTTTAGTTTAGCGCAGGTCCTTTAAAATGTAAATGCTGCAGTGGTCCCAATTGGGACCCACGCAGCAAGGGGGGATGTTGGGAGTATGGGGATTTCTTTTGGGAGCAGGGTGAAGGTTTAGGGGCTGGAGTGAGGTTTGAGGATTGGAGGGGGGCGGGGGGTCTCTTTTTACGGCAGCATACGTAAAGGCTTTTAAAGCCTTAGCAGGTTCTATTTTGGACCCCCTATATTCTGGCATACATTTGACAGTTGCGGGTTTGGAAGATAGTAATTCATAGCAATTTAATGGCTAGATTAGAACTTAAGTTACAGGCTTGACAGATCAAAGGATTTGCGGGCTGCGAAGTTCCACGTTCCACATCCTGGAGGCATTTTTCGTCCGTCCTGCGTCTTAACCCACAAGTCATCTGCAGGTAGGTTTAAGAGGCTAATTTACTAGCAGTAAGTCGTAAGAGCTACAATACGGGATACGTTTTTACACGTAGCCCTAATTTAATGGGGCTGCAAGTTTGCATTGAGCTGTATATTTTGCCAAAAGTTCTGGCATCATATAGGATATATTTAATACCTTGCATTAAGAACATTCTTTTAGAAAAAATAAGATTCTCATCATTATCTAAAAATTGCTTGACAGTTCTTTATCCATGTTGATAAATGTCCATGTTGTCCAATAGGTGCATATAGATACTGATACTGTACTGATATAAAATGAGGCCGACATTTAACCACTGAGATTTTCTCTAAAGTGTGAATGGTGTCCCCTGTATATGCAGATAATTTATTTGTAGATGGCAATCAATAAAACTTGACAAAGTCTCGGTATTAAAATTGACTCCAGCAGTAATAGTTCTTCCAAGAGGTTGTATAGGATGTCTGTGCTGTTTTGGAATAAAATAAGAATGGCGTGGTTGGAAATTTTTAATAGAAAAAAATATATCTCTGTTATGGCACCAGATGTTTGTGTCTCCACTACAATATTATTTAGTTCCAGTTGGAAAGGTATAAATAGATAATTTGCTTATTGATAATATGTATTAGAGCCAGAAATAATTCTGTAACTTTTTTGGTTTAAAGTTTTAAAGTTTATTTCTTCCAATAATAAAAAATAAAATACAATATAACCATCCAGAATTGAAAAAAAAAAAATCATTAAAATTGTCATTTTCAAAAATTTACATAAACTAAATAATATTACATTCCACAGACAGCCTTATTTGTATATTTAATCAATTAAAGCTAGTTTAAAAAGAACAACCTGTTTAAAGAGTTGTTCTTTAAGTACAAACTTCAGAAAAGCTAGCCATTTCATCTTAAAATATTAAAATTTTCTTTCATACTGTCCAATTTATCAAATTGTTCTAATACCATTTGTTTATAGAAAGGGCTTCTCATTTTCTTATATGATGAAGCTTTATTATAGATCCACTTTTTCATAAGCAGCTTTTTAGCCAATACAATAACATTAACTAATGTGAGGTCCTTGATTGAATATTATATTAATTGTGCATTGTTGCAAAATTATGAAAAGACTTTTTACGGTCAATAAATTATTCAATACTTTGAATGCCCAGTTTTAACCATACGTCAAAAGATATTACTGTATCTCTTAATTCTGTGTGCCGTAGGGGTCCATGAGGGCCCCCATGGTCATAGATTAGGGACCTGCATTGTATAGGGCACTGGTTCCCAAACCTCTGCTCAATACCCATCGGACAGGATATGATATTGGTTCACAATGTGAATACACAGGTGAAGCAATTTGAGGCTCCATAGCCTCATTGAATATTAGTTGCCTCACCTTTGTTCACACAGCGTTTGACCTAAATTAAACAATAGCAAAATATGGAAAATTATGTTTTGTAGGGAAAAAATGTGTGATAGGGTTGGAATAAGTGTGATTTAGAGGAGGAAGAGTAAGTGTGCTGGAATGGGATCAAGGGAACAAGTAGTGGCGAAACGTCTGTTACAGGTGAGGAGAAGCCTGTATTGGATATTTGTGGTCTCCTGTCACATTTGGACTTCAATGGTTATAGGGAAAGGTCTTTCCTAATGTCTATTTTTTATTTGAAATAGTTTGCAAAGTCTTGGCTGAATGATAATTAGTTGTGGGTGGTAGAAGTGGGCACAGGAAAGCATTAAACATAGAGCAAATATGTTTTAGCTTAAAGGATAGAGTTGAAATAAGGAGTGAGAAATAATTTTGCTTGGAAAGGTTGAGGTCATGCTAGTATAGTAGGAGCAGCCTGATGGAAAGTGGTAGTTTGTCTGTTATAATGTGAGGTGTATAAGTCGAGACTGGGAATAATATTAATGTAGCAGAGAAAATGTTGTGTGTCTAGGGCTTGGCGGTTTCTGTAGGTTCTTCTTTGTGGATGTGGCGATAAGGTGTGTGCCAAGAGTATGGTGAGGCTCACTTAAACAAAAAACAAAATCAATTAGTTCTATTGACATCATAACCCACTCACAAGGAGAAGTATCCTGTAGTATATAAGTCTGGTCTTAATAGAGTGATCCAGTCCCAAAACAATAGACAATTTTTTCCATGGGAGACACAGCAAACCCCAGACATACATGTTGTCCTTTATTGGGCCTTTCCAGAGGGGTGTAGCTGAACTCCCTAAGGCACAGTGAGCAAGGAATCACATCTGGAGTCCCCCATCAACCTTAGGGAGACAAATTTACAAGGGTTATTTGAATAAACAAAAAAACAAAACGAGAGGTGCTAAATCAGAGAACAAACTAATCTTAATAGGTTTGTTCTATGGACATGAGCAGACTGTTTTAGCTCATTTGTACCCTTCACCCTAAGGATGAAAGAGGGCTCCAGATGTGAACCCCTTGGTCACTGTGTTTTAGAAAGTGGAGGTACACTGAAAAAATACATCTGAGGTTTGCTGGTAATCTTGTTCAGGGTGGAATTGCCTGTTATTTTGGGGCTGGATCACTCTTTTGAGTGATTTACTGCCGGATATTACTCCATGTGAAGGGCGCAAATGAGCTAAAAAAGTGTTTCTTTGAGTAGGTTGCCTGGCCCATAGAGCAAAGGTACCTAGGTGTTGTTTGTTCTCAGGTTGACTGTTTTTGATGGTCAGAAAGTGGGAAAGGAGAACTGACAGAGTTGGACAAGGAACAAATATTGGTAAAAATTACATCAAGAGAGTTGCTATGATGGTGAGTGGGAGAATCAGTCCATTGTGAGAAACTAAATGAGACGCTGAGTGAGAAAAAGCTTAAGGATCATCAGGATTGATAACTGGGATGTTGTAGTCTCTTAGCATAATAGTTGTCACATCAGTGAGGAGAAACTATATGCTCAAGAAATTTAGAGGGTTGACCAGGAGGATGAAAGATGAGTGCATCACACACAGAGATAGGTGAGTAATGAGGAATTGTATAAACCTCAAAAGAGGGTGCAGTAAAAGTAGCAGGGAAGGGACAGTAAAAACTACACTACCTCACTGTCTAACCCCATGCTTAATGTGTTGTTGCAGGCAGAACATACATTCCATATGGTAAAGGACAATGGAAGTGTGGACTTGCATTGGCAAGGGATGGATATTAGGTTACCTATGTTTGTTTGCCTGTGGATTGTGCCCGGTTGAGAGCTTGTGGCAATGCTCATGGGACATGGGCTAGGGGAATTGTCTCCATCTGCTATAAGCAGAAACAGGGAAAGGGGCATTGGGAATAAATGTTTTACTCATTTTAGATGACTGAAACACATTACTGAGGCGGTTCCAGGGGCGGAGCTATAGCCGGTGCAATGTACCATGGCCCTGCTCTGGAGAGGCCCAGTGCTGCCCCTAGCACAACCAGCCATGGTCTCCTTTGCCCTCCCATGTGGCCCCCAATCTGCATCCTGTGCCTGTAAGAGCCAATCTGCAGCCTGTGCCTGCAATATGCAGCCTGAGCCTGCAATATGCAGCCTGAGTCAATATGCAGCCTGAGCCTGTACATGCCAATCTGCATTGTGTGCCTATAAGTGGAAATGTGTATCCTGTATCTGTAAGAGCCAATTTGCATCCTGTGCCTGTAAGAGCCAATTTACATCCTATGCATTTAAGAACCAATCTGCAGCCTGTACCTTTAAGTGCCAATCTGAAGTCTGTGCCTGTAAGAGTCAATGTGTAGCCTGTGTCTGTAAGAGTCAATCTGCATAATGTGCCTATAAGAGCAGATGTGCATCCTGTGCCTTTAAAAGCCAATCTGCAGCCTGTGCCTGTAAGTGCCAGAGGAAGAGAGAAATGGCAAAGAAACACCGGAGGGAGAGAGGCTTGCAGGGAACACCGAAGGCTCTCATCGTGAGGCCCGAAAGTTGCGGGTTGGATGACTCCTGCAATGAGCAGCGAAGCCGCTCATTGTGGGGCTCGCAATGAGCTCCAAAGGCGCTTATCATGAGGCCTGTAAAGTAGAGGAGGGGAAAGGATCGTAATAAGCCCCAAAGTCACTCATTGCGGGGCTCAAAAGTTGCGGCACGCAGGCGCTCATTGCGAGGCCCGCAAGTTAGAAGGGGACAAACAGCATTGCCGGGCTTCAAATTTTATTGTCGTCATTTTTGACGGGAAAGTCGCCAGTATATATATATATTTATTTGTATATATTTGTATATGGATGGATAGATAGATTTAGTAGTTTATATATTTGAAGAAACTGAAATCTTTGTGTTCAGTAAAATTATAATATGTCATGAGTTTATTAATTAAGATTATTTGAGGATCTCCAGAATGTATTAAGGAGAGAGAAAAGGTGTATTTATAGAGATTAATGAGGAAACATAGCCAATTTATTTTTCTTGTATGAGTATTTTGCTTGAATATTCGTATATGGTCCTTCAAGGACCTGCACAGTTTAGGATTAACAAACGCGTGAGCACTCTCCTAAGAGTAACACAGTGCATGACGATGGCTACGGCTTGCCACACATTTCTGATTGGCTCACAGAGGTGTAAACAATAGAAAGTACCCACTGTATTTACTGACTCGAGAAGTGCTATTGATGGTTCACGTGACAAATGAAAACAAACTGCTAAAGAAATACGTCTTACCATCATGTGACTGAATGTGACATAGTGTAATGCCATCTTGGTTAAGGGCAAACCTTCCATTAATGTGTTCCAGTTACTGGAAAACTAAACTAAACTTTTGGATCTCTGCCTTGTTGTGTTGATGGGGCTTGTGTACTTCAATAAAGCTGTGAGTTATACCATATAGTGTCACCCAAGATGGGCAGGTCATAGCAGAGATGTCAGACAAATTCTCTGGAAAAGGAACTGGCAACCCACTGCAGTATATTTGCCAAGAAAACGTTATGGATAAGCACAACTAGAGTCATGACGACAGATGTGCCTGGCGTGCCCGTTTATGAGATACTCCCTAGTGATGAAAGATGCCGTATGTTCATTTCAATTCAACAAGTTAACTCCACCTCTTCCCATTAAAATCTGTTGGCCCGTTTTTTCTTGGCACCACTCTCTTATCTCATTACAGGAACGAGAGAGTGAAAAGAAACAGAACAAAAGAGAGGGAAGAAGAAACAACAACACAGGACTACAGACAGTGAGTATGAAGAATTACTACTTTTTTACAGGGTGGAGGCAAATACCAGACTTAGGTGATGCTTTAAACCGCTTGGCGCAAAAAGTTGACTAAATTTACCCTGGATATATTTATATAAGGTAATCCTATCCCTTCTTAGATGCCTTTTTTTCTAGAGAAAATATGTTTAATTTAGTTTGTGTTTTTTCATAGCTTTGCTCCTCTATCCCCCTTAATAGTTTTGTTGCCCTTCTCTATTTCCAGCTGTAAAATATCCTTTTTATGAAGTTGCCCCGGTAATTTATCATTTGGAATATGGAATACAATTTTGGGCACAAGGATTGTAGTGTAAGATGTGAAATATTATACTTCTCTCTTTTTCAACATATTTTGGTGAAAACAGTTGGAGATAAAACAGAGAAATAAGCTCATAGTAAGGCTTGAAGTGTGGATCTTTCCTGTTGGGTGGCCTCTGCGAGGGTTACGAGCAGCATGCAACCAAGCAACCGCACCATTCTGTGCTGCTGCTACTCAGCAGAACTAATATAATAACCCTAACTAAGCATACCCCTAACTCCATCCCTAACCCTAAACCCCCTAAACCCAAGCCTAACCCTAAAACCTAACTTTAACCCTAACCTATATCCGCTAACCCTAACAGTAAACCTAACCCTATAACCTAACTGTAATCCCAACCCCTAACCTTTATCCCCTAACCTGTATCCGCTAACCCCAAAACCAACCCTAACCCAAGCCTAACCCTAAAACATAACAGTTACGCTAACCTGTATCTCCAACCCCTAAATCCATCCCTAACCCTGAAACCTAACTGTAACCCTATCCCATATCCCCTAACACTAACCTGTATTCCCTAACTCTAAATGCAACCCTAACCCCAAGCCTAGCCCTAAAAATATTCTTCCCATTCATGCAGCGATAAAGGAAGTGCGCTGCTGAAACTATTGGAACGCGATTCAGCTCTTCGAGCAGCACCACTCATTACTGCATTCCGATCACTAGTGGGGCTGCATGGCAGCTTTGAAGCGTGCTCGCAACATTTGCGGCCAACCAACAGGAAAGATTGCAGAGTGTTTTGCTAAAATGTCTGACTTTTTTTTCACTTTGATTTACTTGGGGCTGTGAGGGAGTGAGGGTTTTATCTTAAAATATGAGCTGTAGTGAGTAATACATACTAAGTACATACTAATTTATTTCTCTGCAATATTTATTCTCACTGAAATTGAGGAAGTTGCGTGAGCATTGCTGATTTGCGAAATATATTATATTGTGAATTACTAGCACATTATAAAACAGATTTACTTACCTCTTTAACAATACGTGTAGAACCTTTCCTGTTTTGTCCCTGCCGGCGCAGTGGTGTGCAATGGCCAGTAGGTAGCGTGACGATGGCATTCCAATACTTTGTTCAATTAGTTCTCAGGGTTATGATTAGAGTTTACAGTTAGAATTTTGGGTTAGGGTTATAGTTGTGGCAGATGATAAGCTCTACATAGTAAAGTAGTGACAAGCTTATCATCTGCCACTAACCTAACACTAACCCTAAACCCTTTCCTATTTGTGTTTTTTTTAATATTACAATCACATTCAGGTGATTTTTTATGTAATTGATCATGAATTCATGCTCTGACACTATTAGACCCATTAGGTGGAATGGAAAACTATGCAGAAAGGTGCTTTATTTGTAAAATGGCCGAATTCCCTCTGCTCTGGCAGGATACAAAATTAACTGCACCAGTCAGTGGCACTAACTAGAATAAAATGTGCAAGTTGTGGAAACAATTGCTACATTTTTAGTATAGCTCTGTATTCTATATATTGTTGTTTTTCACTATAAAAAAGCATGTTTATGTTTAGTCTAGTGTTGAGTGCAAGTGGCAATGAAGCGGCCCTGACTTTATTCCTTTATCTGCCATTTTTTTATGAAGTTGTAATTTTTTTAAATGTTTTAAATTGTACAATAAGGCACAATGTTCACATGTAAGGAGTTTTATATGTATATGTTATTGAACATTTTGCTTTGTCAATGTTGTTTTCAGAGTACAATTCTAATATTTTAGTTCCTCTTAAAGCATTTTGAACAGAACGCAAACTGGTCTTTTCCTGTTATCTACCCACGAGTAGTGGAGGACAGAGACCACTAGGTGGCACAATGACTGCTCACCAAGACTTTCTTTCATTTGTTCATAGGGGTAGGGTTAGGCTTACGGTTTAGGGTTAGGATTAGGCTTTGGGTTTAGGAGTAGGATTAGGGGTATGGTTTAGGGTTAGGGTTAATGTTAACTTACACAAAGAAGAAATTAAGGAAAATCTTGGTGAACAACCTTTACACCACCTAGTTTCATGGTTTATGCAATTTTATTCAGTTGACGTACTAATTACTTGGCTCACTCCATCTGATACTTCCTCCCCTGCTGCTTTATCATATGGTGGCCTCCATTTCAGTCACACACCCAGACCTGGGAATAAGCAAGGTGGAGGCGTCTTACTTTCTTCTCGCTGCACATTTAACTGCATTCCCCCAGTTTCCTCCCTGCAATTCTCATCCTTTGAAGTTCACACTATCCGTCTCTTCTCACCTATCTCTTTACGCATTGCTGTGATCTATCGCCCGCTTGGTTCACCCTCCACTTTTTCCCCTCTAACGTTCCTTCACTTGTCCTTGGCGTCTTTAACATTGCCATTGACACTCCCCGGCAGCCACTAAATTTCTTTCACTAACCTCGGACTCTTACTACGGACAAATCCCCCAACTCACCGTGATGGACACTCCCTTGACCTTATTTTTACTAATCTCTGTACAACCTCCACACCCGTCTGCCCACTCCCTCTATCTGACCACCACCTAACCTGCGAACTCACCATATACTCCTCTCACTACCCTTCTTCTACCCCAGCGACTATATCCCTCAGAAACCTGCAAGGACCTGACCCACAATACGTCCACTGTATTACAATCCCTTCTCAGCCCCCTCACTGACCTCACATGCCCCAACACTGCCACCACACAGTACAGTCCACTCTCTCTTCCACCCTTAACATTCTACCCCCCCCCCCCCATCCACATGCATGCATCCTCGCTCTTATGCACAACCATGGCACACTACACAAACACGATACATCCAGAGGTGCTCCCTTATCGCTGAACGGCTATGGAGGAAATCTCGCACCTCAGTAGACTTCCTCCATTACAAGTTTATTATGCGCTCCTACTTCTCTGCACTCAACCTTGTCAGACAACACTATTCCACATCATTAATAACATCTTTATCCTCCAGTCCCAAACGTTTGCTTGCCACATTCAACACTCTCCTCCGCCCACCACCACCTCCCGCCCCTTCCTGTCTCGCTGCTAAAGACATTGCCAGCCATTTCAAACATAAAATCGAAAACATCCGCATCGAATTCTCCACTCACAGCGACTCCCTCCTCTCCACTAATTGACAACACCCAGCCTCCACCGTTCCCTAATCCAATAGCCGCTATGCACTCCTTTGGCCCTGTATCAGTGGATGAAGTATCCCGTCTACTTTCAACCACCCGCCTCACTACCTGTCCACTGGATCCTATTCCAACACAGCTTATCCCTCCCCAATATACTTATCCCAGCTCTCCCACATCTATTCAACCTTTCCATAAATGCTGGAACATTTCCAAACCTTTTAAAACACGCCACAATTACGCCCATTCTTAAGAAACCCTCATCTGATCCAGCTTCTATCGCCCTATATCTCTACTTCCCCTGGCTTCACAGCTGCTCAAGTGATTCATCTACAGTCACCTTACCGAATTTATTTCCTCCAACTCCCTCCTTGACACCTTCCAATCCAGCCCCAAACCTCCACAGAGACAGCTCTCATTAAAGTCATTGCTCACTGCCAAGCGGAAGGGTCACTTCTCTATTATACTTCTTCTGAATCTCTCTGTTGCCTTTGATACAGTTGACCACCCCATACTAATCCACATTCTTCACTTTCTTGGAATCTTGGACACTGCTATCTCTTGGTTCACATTTTACCTAAAAGACCAAGCTTTTAGTGTCTCCTCCTCTGACACCACTTCTTCTTCTCAACCTCTGTCTATTGGCATACCCCAAGACTCAGTTCTAGGCCCCGTCCTCTTTATCTATGAATCCTCACTTGGTCCCCTAATAAAATAATTTGTGTTTCAGTATCATCTCTTGATAACACTCAAATCTACCCCTCAGCACCAGAACAATCCCCTTCTCTTCTTGCACAAGTTTCCTACTGCCTCTCTAGCATATCCTCCTAGATGTCCACCTATCAACTTAAACTCATTATGCTCCTAATCTCCCCACCCTCTACTATCGCCTCCATTCCTCATATATCTCTCACTGTCAACAATGTCATCATTACCCCCACCTCACAGACCCGCTGTCTTGGAGTTCTATTGGACTCTGCCTTCTCCTTCATTCCTCATATACAATCATTAACTAAATCTTGTCTGTTCCATCTAAAAAAACATCTCATTAAAATATGTCACTTCATTACACATGACCAGACTAAAATATAATAGACTAGCAACTTGCTCCTCAAAAAATGACGGCAATAAGATTGTAAGGCAGGTAATGGTGTTTGGTTGCCACATTAATTTAGTTGGTGTTCGGAGATCCTTGTGCGCTCATTGCGAGCCTCGCGCTGAGCACCTTTGGCGCTCATTGCGAGGCTGTTGGTTGTTTGTGTACTGTGAGCAGCGTTGGCAGTGTTTTTTTGTATGCTAATGAAATAATTTATAAATGATTATACTTTACTTATTTTTAAGTAATAAATACAGGAAGCATTGTGTTGAAGAGCTGGCAATCTGTTTTCATGTTGCTGCAGCATATAATGTGGGTTTGCACTGTTGTGGAGCTGCTGTGTAAGTGTGAGCAATGTGTGCAGTGTGTAGTGTAAATAGGCTGCGTGCGCAAGGAAAATCCGTTAGGGTAGCTGTGTACTTCCGCATTGTGTAAGTTAGTGTTGTAAAATGTATGTGGTACGCGGCTGTGGCTGATTTTGCGTCCTTGTTGTTGGACCTTGTATGGCTTTTTCAGAAAATCTGTATGTGTTTTGTGGTGTTTTGTGTGTTTAGGGTCCTGTAGCCTCGTTCTGTTTTTTTTCGGCGGCCATTTTTTCTCTCGCTTAGGGAATTTTCGGGTGTCTAAACTCTTGAATTTCTACTTAAATTGAGGTATAACTTCACTTTCAGAGGTCCTCGTTGCCCCCCCCCCTTGCTGTGGGTAAGCTTTTTATGTGTATTTGTGTTTTTAATGTTTTCATGTGCGCGGGTTTCGGGCGCTAAGGTCGTATTTTTGCAAGGTTGTAATGTTTTTTTTTCTTAGTCCCGTTGCTCGTATTTGTGGATGCTAAGTCCGTAAATTTGGCGGTCAAGTTTGGAGACTCCACCTCCGCAAATGCGGCCCCTCGCTTTGCGGGCCTAAAGTCTGCAGTTGCTGGCGCTCTTTGCCAGCAACTGCGGCCCTCGAGCCGTTAAAATACGTGACACGGGACTTAGAAAAAAAACACGAGATGCAAAAATTAACGAGATTACACTAAATACACCCCAAAAAATTACCAAAACATCTAATGGTCTGGAGGGGGGATAAGGACGGGTAAAGTCAATTGATTAGGCTGTGGGCCTATTCAGGACAAGAACCGAAGCTCCTAGCACCACGGGCGCTGCCTATGCGCCCAGTACTGATGTCATAGTTGAGCCTCCCGTAGCGTGCAACCCGACACACGTTTCTAAACAATGCAGCGCTGATCCATGACGTCAGTACTGGGTGCATAGGCAGCGCTCGTGGACATGTTAAAGGGATACCCTGTATACCCATGTTAAAGGGATACCCTGTATTTTAGCATCTTAGTGCTATTTGGGTGCTAAGATGCATAATAACGTTACTCGCAGTCTACTTTGTATGTTAACATGCAGGACGGCCGAGAATAGGCTACGTGGAGAGCTACGTTGAACTCACCATATACGTAAATATACGTAAATCCTTTGATCTGTCATGCCCGTAACCGCTAATTGTTTAATTTAGCTATTAAATTGCAACGTGGTCACTCTCGAGCAAGCACGTAACACGCAAATGAAGCCCAAAGGCCAACGTGTGCTCGAGAGCACCCACAAGGGGGGTAAAGGACAATTCGTAGCACTTGTAATGTACATAAAATTACTCTACTGTACATTTATTATAAGGGAAAGTGATGTTAGATCTTAGAATTATTAGCACAATATTCTCAAGCCTGCAAATCTGCCCCGAAAAATACTTTATTTCATGTTTATATTTTGTACTTTCCAGTGATTGGATCATTTGAGGAACAGAGTTAATGTTTAACGAAAATACTCTAGTATAACATTTTTCTTTAATCATACAGTAATGGGCCACTACTTTATTTCTAATCAGCATTATGAAATTTGTATTTTATTATTTTAGATACCTTAATAGAAATTATTTTTTTGATTTTGATTATTGTTCTGTTTTCCAGTTGGGTCATTAACAGTTTAGACAAAAACTACTGGATTTTTCATGGTCAGATTTATTTTGCAATTCATCTAATTATCTCTGTTACTAACACTTAGATGTACGATTTAGGGCAATGTGTGAAAATACCAAGTAGTTATGTGAAACAGCCATCCACTGGAAGTGGGAGGGTTAATGCAGTTAGGGAATTTAACCAAGTTTGGGATAAGCATAAGGCAATGTGTGTGTGTTTGTGTTTGTGTCAAGCGTCTAAATGAATTGTCCTTGTGGACCATGTTAATGCGTGATAATAAAAAACCTAAGACCCATATTTTATAGCATGCGTTTAGAAAATAATGTATTTTTTTCATGAAAATGCTCGAGGTCTGGAAAACTTAGTTGCGTTGCCTACACATAGGCAACCCTGTGGAAATCTAAGAATTGTTTGTATACGTCGCTCAGTCATGTCCGACTCTCCGTGACCTCATGGGCGGTAACATACCATGCTGGTATTCATGGCAAAGATACTGGAGTGGGTTGCCAGTTCCTTCTCCAGTGGGCCACAGCATATAGCTCCTGGTATTCCTAGGCGGATTCCTATCCAAGTACAGACCTAAATCTGCATGGATTCAGGGTGGTATGACCTCTTGATCCCCCGACTGCAACCGAACCCAGGTTACAGCAGTGAAATTGCAGAATTGTAACTACTGGACCACCAGGAAGTCCAGTCAAAAGTGTATGCCTATTCCCTACCCATTGAGTCTTCCCTATTAATCTTTTTTGTGAAGTGCTACTATAATAGCCATTTTTCAGTCATCTGGAACTATTCCTAACAATAGATTTATTAAAAAGTTTAATCAACATTGTAGCAAGTACCAATCTAAGCTCCCTCCGTACCATCGGATCTACATTGTCTGGGCCCATGTTAATTATATTATCACTTATTGCGTAAGCCCTCAATGGAAATTTACGCTGAAAAACAGCAGATGTTCTAATTCAGGAAGTTTATGTTCCTGTCTTCCTCTGCATAACTATGATCTACTTTCGTAAATCTAACTATTCCTCTATTTCTCTTTTCATTAGTATATGTCAGGTTTGTCACGTCTTTTATTGATTGTGCAATTTTCTATTCTATGTGGACCATCTGATAAACTGTTTTACTTTTTTGACTGGGAATGTCTGGATTTTCCATTAGCTAGCTGTTTATTTTGATTTACAAATAGCTGCTACCTCCCTAGGGTACCAAATTGTTTTTGTTTTGCCTTTCAGAACAAACCTAATGCATTGTGTGCTTGCATCTAAATTTGCTTGTTTCAGATATGGCCACCGATCCTGCACTTGACTCAAAATATTTTGCACTGCTATGGAATTTATTAAAGGCTTATCTAAGTTTCACGGGTTAACATAATTCTGCAGTCCTTCCAGTAAACCCATGATTTATGTATGCAACACATTTCATAAAATGTTTTATGTTTATTAATATCTAAGAATCACTCTAATGATTATGTTGACACCCACATGGGGTGTCTACACAAGCCCCTGATCCCACCCAATAAACATGCAGCATTAGGGGAGCATTTTTTTAAATTCATTACACACCTTCTGTACCTTCCTCAGCCAATACGAGAGCACTGATGTCAGCCCTGAAGTCTTTGCTGGGATGTGATTCCAGGTTCAGTGTCTCCTCTCTGTCTGTGCTGCCCCAGCCTTTAACACAGATCAGCACAGACACACTACATATCCCAGGCAGCACAAACAGGAACCCCAGAGAAAATTTAAATGTATCAGCTGCTTGAGCCCCCTCCTAAATGGTCAAAACGTATTATATATTTAATGCTTATTTAGCCTGGGTTTTAAACTCTCCGACATTACAAGACATTTTGCTAACATCAAGGTACGTTTTTAAATGTTTTTTTTTTTTTTTTTCCATGCATAAAAAATGATTGCATACACTACTGATTTTCCTCTATAATATGTATTCATAATCCAGGAAACTTAAATATACCTTTAAGTATTTTTTAATTATATTAAGTTGTTTCTAACAAGAGGGGATAAACGGGGGGGGGGGGGGGGGGGAGGGGGTTATGGGTAACCACAAGAACTGCAATCAAGGAAATTAAACATAGAACAGGATGTGCATCAGCAGGCTCTTACAAAATATTATTATGGTAAGACATAAAATAAGGAACTTCCATTTAACGATTTATTAGGGATTTAACTCCTTTGCAAAAATCCCTATTAGTAAAGATAATAAAATCTATTTTTATATTGGGGTGGGCATAGACATAAAAGCAGGGATCATTAGGTGGAACTTGATTGGAATTGGGTTGCTACTGGCCCCATTTGAAACTAATATACTAATATAGCAAGTACTAAATATTGGCTAGTATACTTATAGGGCCTCATTCAATTGCGATGTGGCCAATTGAATAGGGCCCTAAAGAAGCACATAGCATATTTTTATTAAATACGTTTTTAGTTAGTGAAAACCTTTCTTTTGGATAGATGCTTGCTAACTAAAAACTTCTTTAAAAAATATATGTTATGTGCTTATTTAGGGCCCTATTCAATTGGCCAAATTGCAATTGAATGAGGGTCATAGTATATATAATATTTGACATTTATACTATATATAAATAAATAAAATAAAAATAAAGTATGCACACACAAAATTGTAATATAATTGAAACTAGTACCCTCCAGTGAGTCATAAGGAGATTATATTGGTTTTATACAACGTATATTTAAAAGTATAATAAAAGTTATGTTTTACAAAAATGGTGAAACAAATATGTGTATTTAATCTCCTGGTAGTCTTGAGAATATTTAATGTGACTAAGAAAATTGGTACAAATGTTAATATACTAATATGAAATATTTAGATCCTACATTGTTAATAGTGAGGAGTGGAAAATGTTCATATCAGTTTCAGGTGGGATTTGTTGCCCTGAAGGAAAATGAAAACCTACATGCAATCAGTGAACTTTGTTATATATATATATATATATATATATATATATATATATATATATATATATATATATATATATATATCCTTCTGGATCATTACCTTGTTTTGGTGAATGGGCTTGTGACGTTGTGAGCTGTACCATGTAGGGTCACCCAAGATCAGCAGGTCATAGCAGAGAGGCCTGACAAATCGCGGTCCACTGGAGTAGGAACTGCCAACTCACTCCAGTATCTTTTCCAAGAAAACCATATGGAGAAGCACAACCAGAGACACAGACAGATGTGCCTGGCGTTCTACATCCATATGGTCATTGAGCGTCAGACACGACTGAAGGACCCGGCCACAACAACAATACGTGTGTAATATATATATATATATATATATACACACACACACACACAAACACAGTGCCTTGCAAAAGTATTCACCCCCTTGGCATTTTACGTGTTTTGTTGCCTCACAACCGGGAATTAACATGGATTGTTTGAGGATTTGCATCATTTAATTTACATAACATGCCCACAACTTTTAAGATTTTTTTTTATTGTGAAGCAAACAACAAATAGGACAATATAACAGAAAAAGTCAATGTTACAATCTTTAGATTGTAAGTCTGCGAGTCAATCCTGCAAGGTGTTTTAGGGAAAGCGCTATGGACACCTGATTCCAAGCTCAAAGACAGAGCCCTCCATTCATTGCAATGTGTGAATCTTGAACTTGTCATTGCCTGTAACTTAACTTATGTATAGCGCTACGGAATATCTTGGCGCGTTACAAATAAACGATAATAATAATAATAATATTAATAATAATAATGTGCATAACTATTCACCCCCCTAACGTCAATACTTTGTAGAGCCACCTTTTGCAGCAATCACAGCTCCAAGTCGCTTTGGGTAAGTCTCTATGAGCTTGCCACATCTTACCACTGGTATTTTTGCCCATTCCTCCTTGCAAAATTGCTCCAGCTCCTTCAAGTTGGATGGTTTGCGCTTGTGAACAGAAAAAAGTCTGACCACAGATTTTCTGTTGGATTGAGGTCTGGCCTTTGACTAGGCCATTCCAACACATTTACATGTTTCCCCTTAAACCTCCCAAGTGTTGCTTTAGAAGTGTGTTTGGGGTCATTGTCCTGCTGGAAGGTGAACCTCCGTCCTAGCCTCAAATCACGCACAGAGTAGTACAGGTTTTGCTCAAGAATATCCCTGTATTTAGCACCATCCATCTTTCCCTCAACTCTGACCAGCTTCCCAGTACCGGCTGCTGAAAAACATCCCCACAGCATGATGCTGCCACCACCATGTTTCACTGTGGGGATGGTGTTCTTTGGGTGATGTGATGTGTTGGGTTTGCGCCAGACATAGCATTTTCTTTGATGTTCAATTTTAGTCTCGTCAGACCAAAGCACCTTCCTCCATATATTTTGGGAGTCTCCCACATGCCTTTTCGCCATTTTGTGCCATTTTGTTTTTTGCTGAAAGTAATGGCTTTCTTCTGGCCACTCTGCCATAAAGCCCAACTCTATGGAGCGTACGACTTATTGTCGTCCTATGTACAGATACTCCAGTCTCTGCTGTGGAACTCTGCAGCTCCTCCAGGGTTACCTTAGGTCTCTGTGCTGCCTCTCTGATTAATGCTCTCCTTTTCCGGTCCGTAAGTTTTGGTGGGCGGCCGTCTCTTGGCAGGTTTGCTGTTGTGCCATGTTCTTTCCATTTGGTTATGATAGATTTGATGGTGCTCCTGGGGATCACCAAAGATGTGGATTTTTTTTTATAACCTAACCCTGACTTGTACTTCTCAACAACTGTGTCCCTTTCTTGTTTGGAGAGTTCCTTGGTCTTCATGGCAGTGTTTGGTTAGTGGTACCTCTTGCTTAGGTGTTGCAGCCTCTGGGTCCTTTCAAAAAAGGTGTGTATATGTAATGACAGATCATGTAACACTTAGCTTTCACACATGTGGACATCATTTCACTAATTATGTGACTTCTGAAGGTAATTGGTTTCACCAGAGCTTTTTATGGGCTTCATAACAAAGGGGGTGAATACATAGGCACATGCCAATTTTCGGTTTTCTATGTCTAAAAAACAGTTTTATGTATATAAGTTTTTTTATTTCACTTCACCAACTTAGACTATTGTGTTCTGATCCATCACATAAAATTCAGATTAACAAAACATTGAACTTAAGGCTGTAATGTAACAAAATAGGTAAAAAGTCAAGGGGGGGGGGGAAGGTGAATACTTTTGCAAGGCACTGTATATATTGTGACCGATTCACTGTCACTCTCAGGATACGTGCCTTGTTTTCCAGCACCACAAGGGAGTACTCTGGAGCCTTTTGTATGGTTTAACAGATCTTACGGTTTATTTGTCAGCAAACAGAAAATACCCAAAACAGAAAATAAATGCTAGCTTCTCTTTGAAGCACTACCTACACTTTTAACTGCAGTTCCCTCACTGCTCTACGGGAATTCATAATACAGTACAAAACACAGGCCTGCACACTTGCCTATTTTAGAGTCCACTCATTCAGGGTCTGCACGCCATCTGCAGAGGAGCTGTGTCTCTTTGACCTCTCCGTCACGCTGGACACTCTTCTTAATCTCTCTTAACTGCGCTGGCTGTACACTTCCGGGCAGCCAGACTGGCTTTCCAGGTCTCACTGACCTCTCTCTCGCCACACAGAGCTGTCTCAGGCTTCCTATGCCTCTTCACAGGCTCCAAACTTCCAAACAATCCTCCAACTGGAGGTAGCAGCAGATCCTGATTGCAGCTACACCCCTGCCTTTTGAGCAGGTTGTTAACTCTCTCACTCCTGGGAAGAAGTCTTGAAGAGCTCTCTTCTGACCCCTGGTGGCACTTCACCACAAATATATATATACTAGCGACTTGCCCGTCAAAAAATGACGGCAATGAAATTGTAAGGTAGCTAATGCTGTTTGGTGTATAATAATGAAATATATAATACATTAATAAATGAATATACTTTACCTATTTTGAAGCATTGTGTTGAAGAGCTGGCAATCTGTTTTGATGTTGCTGGAGCATTAGTGGTGTGGAGCTGCTTTGTAAGCATGATGAATGTGTGCAATGTGTGGTATGAATATCCGTAGGTCGTTTGTGGCGTTTTGCGAGTTTCTTGTGGTGTTTTGCGAGTTTAGAGTGCTGTAGCCTCGTTTTCGTTTTGTTCAGCGGCCATTTTTTCTCTCGCTTACAGTTTTTTTTAGTCTCTAAACTCTTTTATTTCGAGTAAAATGAAGGTCTAAGTTGCATTTTTGAGGTCCTGGGTGCTCCCTCTTGGTGTAGGTAAGGTTTTTATGTATGTGCTGTGTGTATGTATTGTGTTTTAAATTTTGTAATGTTCGCGAGTTGCGTCCGAGTGTTGCGAGGCCGTAATGTGTGTGAACGTGTGTCGTATGTTGTTTGCGAGTGTCGTAATGTGTGTGTCGTGCTCTTTGGGTTGCGACGTGAACTTTGCGAGGGTCGCAGTTGCTGGCATGGAGCGCAACTGAGACCCTCGCCCAGTGCCCTCGCTTCGCGAGGGCCGCGGCTCGCTGCGCGAGCCAAGGCCCTCACTACGCTTCGCGAGGGCCGCGGGCTCGCTATGCGAGCCCGCAGCGTTAGCAACAACTCGTACGCTCACAACTATATATGTGATATATATATATATTTATATATATATATGTATATATTAGTTACAGCTACCACCAAAAAAACTATTCACTAGCAATATGAAGGTGTTTATATTTATACTAAATGCATATTGTCATGATCCCCCTGACCACCAGTCATTTGGATTCATATCATCCGCCCAAGATGATTAGGATTTTGAGGCTGGCCATTATGCAGACTGCATAATGACTCCTATTGGGACTGCTTCCTGGGAATATGTGGTTGTGGGATTTGGCTCAGAAGTTATAAAGTATGTTTTATAGTTATTTCAAATGTTATTTTAAGTTGATTACCCTATATATGTTAATTACTGTAAATTATGTTGCTTCTCTGTGTGTTTGACTTATGATGTTAGAATCTGTATGTTGCATGTTTGGTTCTGGAACAGTTAAAGGGATATGTAAGTGAGCTGGGTTTCAAATGTTTCCTAATAAACAGCTACTGATTAGTCAAAAATATGTATTATATTGAAAAGTTGAATGTACTTACATATTTAGATGCTAGATACAGATATGTGGATGTGCACACCCCTAGGAAGCTTACATAAAGTGTATCCTGTGGGGTACAGTGTGTGACCTATAAAGGAAATGATGATTGGTGGGGTCACAGCTGAAATTGCCCATATGGAGACAGGCAGAGAGAAAAAAAAAACAGACAGCAACTGCTAGATTTTGATACAAATGTTTTAGTCTTTACTTCCTCCTGATTGGCCAAAACCATTTTTTTAAAATTGTATACCAGTTTAGCCTGGGTTTGGAGGGTGTTAACCCTAAGTTTCAACAGACAGAAATTAAAAGATATTTTGCTAACTTCAAGGTAAGTGTTTAAATGCTTATTTTGGTATTTTTTCATGAAAAAAATAATAATTCATACACTACTAATTCACCTCTGTCAGATGCACTCATAATCCAGCTCACTTACATATCCCTTTAACTAATTTAGAACGTAGTGATGCAATCTATAACAGACAGTTGCGATTCAGTTGTAATTCTGCTCAGTGGTGAAGTCTGCTCTGAATGAAGTGAGTGTATGCTCCTAAAAAAAGGGAGGTAACATGTCTAGATGATATATTTATATATGAAGATCCTTAGAGAATGTAAGAACTATCACTGTCTGACTGGATTAATATATATATGGAATAAGATATCTGAAATATAAATATATATATATATATATATATATATATATATATATATATATATATAATATACATAGATTTATGATGCAGGAGACTTGTTTATTTTAGGGCTCATAAACAAGGGTCCAGAAGTAGTAGTTAACGTTAAGAAAAAAATGAAAATAAAAATTTACATAAATGTTATTACTATTCAGGAACACCCTGACTACACCCGGGCAGCTTCTCTGCTCTGGAGAAATATGATTCACAAAGAAAAAAATGTATCCTGTTACTTCCAGTGGAGGTTCTTGTGGATCGGATACAACAGTCTCTGATATGTGGTATAGTGCCACCTTGTGGCCAGGATACAAACAGTCTCTTATATGTGGTAGAGTGCCACCTTGTGGCCAGGATAAAAACAGTCTCTCATATGTAGTATAGTGCCACCTTGTGGCCAGGATACAAACAGTCTCTTATATGTGGTATAGTGCCACCTTGTGGCCATGATACAAACAGTATCTTATATGTGGTATAGTGCCACCTTGTGGCCAGGGTACCGTCCCACCCTTCTCTCCGAGTAACCACCCTCAGGTACCCTTGTAACAAGTACCAAGTATACTCTAGAAGATAAAGTCTTGTCAAGCACCACAGTATCTTCCCTGGGGGTAATAAAGAACAAAAGGAGTTTCTGAACTTTCAGTATTGTAGTCAGCCTTGGAGGTGGCTTCAGTCAGCAGCACAGGTCCTCAGCAGATTGGACAAGTTTCCAACAGCAGCTTCATTGGTTTGTCTCTCTCTCTGATTCCAGAACCCACACTTCCTGTGTCTGTCCTCTTACTTTCCCCCTGACTCCATAGTCTAGCTGTTAGTTCCTGTGGATTTAAATAGTCTGCTTTACACTTTAGGTGCAGCTAATTGCTTTAATTCTGTCAGCACTGGACTAATGGACCTGATCAGCCTAGTGCTGACATATCTTCCTTCTATAATGTATCCGTGGGTCCGCCTGACTTTGTGACAATATATATAATCAGAATCCTTATATAAGATGGTAAGAGCTACCACTGTCCGATGTTTATATATATAGTGAAGAAAATAGCCGCCCTGGTCCTGTACAATTAATGGAGTGGATGTTATGACACCTTGCAGAGGACTCACTGACTGTTACAGAATGTTATCAGTTCAAGTTTAAATATTCAAGCATTGAACCTGTTATGAATTATATAATTATATAATCTGCAAATATATAAGTATATTGATATACTTATTTTATTGTAGCAGCTGGACTGGCCACCCGTTAGGTACTGAATCCAGGACATTTTAGTTAAGGTTATTGACGGAACAATTCCTGGCTGCAGACAGAGTAGCCAGGTATACTTTTCTCTTCAGAATAGCTTTTTGTTTCTGTTTAGTTGTTCAGTCGTGTCAGCCTGTGACCCTGTGGACCTCAGGAAACCTGGCACATCTGTCAGCCACTGCCATTCTGAGTACCCTCAAGCTCATGGTTTTGCTTAAGTAACCTCAGCTATACATCTACGCCTCTGCCGTCCCCTTCTTCTTCTGCCATCAAACGTTTCCAACATCAGAGTCTTCTCTATGGAATCCTGTCTTCTCATGATTGCCTCAGTGAAGCCTAGATCATCAAATTTGTCACTATGAAGAAGCTAAATCTTAATTGTATCATATTTGAAACCACTATCTCCTATGAGATGGGTTCCTGTGATCCCCTGTCAATACCTGCTACCCATTATGAGCCTGGGTAACCTTAGCATTCTCCATTTATACTTGCAATACTCCTATGAGCCAGGGGGTTCCCCATATGGACCCCCATGGCACATACACTAAACCATTGTATCCAGGCTCATAGGGGTAAATAGTCTTAGGAAGAGGGGTCCTAAACCTAATTATTATTCACTTCCTTCCCTGCCATAGGAAGGAGTTTCTATAGATAGATAGGTATGAGGGAAAATGTTAGGGCTAGTGTAGTGTGTTCAAGCTAGTGGGTACCTAGTGGCTAGTGAATTGCTATGGAGACTACTGAGATTCAGAGTTTCCTGTGAGCAAGTTGCAAGTACACATTAGAGCTAGAGAGTTCAGAGCAAACCCCCTGGGTGCAAGTAATACATTTTTTTTCTTACGTGCTTCATGTTCTTGGCAGGAACTGTAGAGCACCTCTGGAGATTATCTTTTCAATACTCCTGTATCTTTCTCAGCCTTCTGGGAACTCTTATGCATCTCATGGAATGGAGGCCATAGTCCTTGATCACGTGCATGCCCACTACCAGCTCTATTCATTTATAATTCTATAACAAGTAAAATAAGTCTGATTTAAAAATATATAATTAAAAACAGAATAATCGATTTTTATTTATTTATTTAGAGGAAAAAAAACTTTTATATACACTTAAAGGACCACTGTGGTAAATATTTTTCTGTATGGTATCTCTTCAATAACTAAACGTGATAATGGGCAAAATGATTTTAGAAAGTAAAAATAATAAACACTGTCTTTTCATGGGGATTCTATCTGTTACTGTTTCAGAAGAGTGTATTCTTGTACACTAATGAGCTTTCCATTGGCGTTGCCGAGCGTGTTGGCAGTTGTGGATATGAACTTTCTATACAAAGTCTCTCAGGTGGTTGATCAGCAGCAGAATGGTAGAATATGGGCCCTATTCTATTGCCCAATTCGTAAATGTATACACTTTTAATAAAATCACTCTTAATATTGCCACATGTTCTATTAGCTACTCGCAATTTAATCACGAGTTCCCCGAGCACAATCACTATGGGCAAGCCAAAGCCGCAAAATTGTTTTTTGAACTCCATTGGTTATAGCACAGCTTGAATATTACAAGCTCTAAATAATTAAATAATTAAATTTTCACAAAATTGTTATTCTGTTAGACCCGTAGCTCTAAATTGCAAATAAAGTTTAACCCACAACTGAAGAAAGTATCACGTTTCTTTAAAAAAATGTATGAGTACAGCAATTAAACACACATTACCGTACTTTAAAAGCATGGGAAGACATTCACATTAATTGCACAATAGTCTCAACCACATAAACATGCAATTAACAAAAATATTTTCTTTATTTATTTTTTATTTTATATTAACTGTTATTTCTGAGTAATATCCATCCTGGGACTCAAAAGGTTAATACACATCATGACACCCACATGGACTAGAACAGATGCTCCAATGCATTTTATAGAGTACTAGATTGCTTGATTGCGAGCATGGGGTTATATTAAATTCCAGCCTCGTAAGTCCAACGTTTAGCAAGTGAGGACTGCGTGCTTCAAATTTGGCCATTTTACGCTGCTATTAAATTAGAAAGGGCTGCAAGCTGCGAGGGAGAGACGCTATTCCGTAAACCAGTTCTCGGCCATCGGGGTAGCATGCTCAAATGCAAACAATTAAGCAATCACGTAGTTACTGGTTCAGATAGAGCAAATGGAAAAAGAGATTGTTGACGTTACGTCACTGAAAAGGGGGAGGCTAGATCTTGAAGTCCTACGTGCTTCAATTACAGTTTGCGATTGGACCCACAGGCCAGATATAATGCAATATGAATAAAGCTTTAAATATGATATTCTATGACATGTGAGTTACAGTAGAGTGTATGTATTGTATGTTACCCCCCTTGCGGGTGCTCTTGCACAAGTTGGCCTTTGGGCTCCATTTGGGTTTTACGTGCTTACCCCCGTGTGACCACGTTGCAATTTAATTGCTGAATTGAACAAGTAGCAGTTATGGGCAGGACAGATCAAAGGATTTACGTGTGCAAAGTTCAACGTTGCTTACCATGTAGCCTATTCTCGGCTGTCCTGCGTGTTAACGCGCAAAGCCCGCTGCAAGCAAAATTACAGGGTTAATTTAATACATGTAACACGTAAAATTGGAGTTGCGGGCTACTTATTAACACGTAGCCCCAAATTTATGAGGCTGATGATCCGCAAATATTACTTATTGGTACTAATTAATTCTTAGCTTACGATGGCAGATTACGTAAAACTTCCATGTTTTACTGAAGTCATGATGACTGTCTCATTTACTATTGGCTGGGTCCAAGAAGTAAATTACTGGCTTGCTTAAATGTTGTTAGATCATATGATCATGCCCCCTGAAATCTTACTTAAAAAGGCAGGGTTTATAGGTTAAGGCTTAAGGAGGTAAACTGCAAGCTTAGAGTCAATAGAATACATCTAAACATTTGAAGAAAAGACACCCGGAGCCAGATTTACGTGTTTGAGGCATTTTCGAGCAGCTAATGGAATGAGGCCCTATGTTGGCATTGATAATCAGAGATTATGATATCCGTATAACTGTTTTATTTTCTTTCAGTGAAATTGGCAATATGGTCACTGTTGATATTAGTTTTGCGTACGACGCCCACGCATTTTTGAACGACAGAACTGGCCGTGTTCACGCTCTTCCTATCTGTTGGCTACAGTTGGAAATTTTATTTACACTTCTCATACGAATGAATGTTTCCCTAGATAATTACGGTCAGTTTGTTTTATATAGTTCTTTAATAATTGATGATGGGTAATGTTTATTTTTTTTATTTTTTTTTGCTTTTAAAAAAAAAATAAACACAGCTTTTACATTTTGTATCTTTTATACCTAATTATTTATTACTACAGGGTTACATTTTTATCACCTGATCCTGCCTGTTACTTTTTTTAGGAGGGTGTAATCTAGTCTCTATAACATCTAATGGATGCTCGTCAGTTGTAGAAGCCACATTTTCACTGTGCAGCTAGAAACTACACGTGTATTCCAAGTGTCCACCCAAAAGAAGTAGAACAAGAGCAAACAAAATGGTAGATCCCACAGCATCATAATTGCAATTAAATGGTAATATATTAGAGGGTGTATTATTTTATTTTGTACTTTAAATCTATTGTGCATATTTTCAAGTGTATTTTTTTATTCTACATAAAAACAATTATATTTTATTTTAGATAAAGAAAAGAAAATCTAGTTTACATGCCCTATATAACAAATAAATATGAATACATGTAAATATATAATAATAAGAAAAAAAATATGATAAATAAAAGAATAGAAATAATTATATAACAATATGTATAAGTTTACAACAATAATAGTAATTTTGCTACAATAAAAGCAAAATATATGGGACCTTTCCTGTTGGGTGGCCCCAGCAGTGGCGGTGAGCGGTTACTAGATGGTGCTGCCGAGATTTTACTGCCGATTTTTCTGAATTTCATCTAAAATTTAACTCAAGTTCATAGGGTTATAGGCTTTGGTTAGGGTAACAGTTTAAAGTTAGAAATTGTGTTAAATCTCCATCTCAACGCCACTGCTGCCGCCACTGCAAACTGCCACCCAATGGGAAAGATTCAATATATGTAATAGGAGAAAATTCTGTCGTTTTGAATGTTTTTTTTCCATTTTGTCTTTGGTATGCTATTTTGTTTTATTGCTCCATCTTGTTATTTCTACAAACTGTTGCCCTACAAATAATGTCTCACAGAAACTGCTATAAAAACTGTTATTCAGCCTTTTTTTATTCTATCCTGTTATGTATCCTGCCAGGTACTGATAAGATAAGAAACGGAACTAGCTTTCTCTGCAATAACAATAGAAATCTGGGTGCTCATTGACCTTGTTCTGACCACAGCATATGGTCAGAAACCCACGAGGGGTCTGACTGATGCCTGTAGTACTGTGGCCAAGGAAGTTTAGATACATTAGTACTAAAAGCCAATAAGAATAACTGTTATGGGGGGAGGAGCTAGCATTCAAGAAGAGAGGACGTGGGATCTATGAGCTCTGCTGAAAAACCATATAAAATCACATATAAAGTGACTTATCTATCAACAAATCAACATATATGACCAGGATTGCACACAGGAGGACACAGCTGGCTTTAAAAATCAAGTTTTGTCCTGAGATTTGCTGTTGAACCCGAACAAAGGAGACCTTCAAACACTGATGAACACCATCCATACTTAAGGTTAGTAAAGACTCAAATTGCCTGTCTGTTTCAAACCTATATAGTCCTAATCTAGATGCCTTACACTACTGGAGATCAAGTCTGTGTAATCATCTGAAGATATAGAACACAATAAGCTGTATAATTGTGGATTTTGTTTAAGAGAAGACCCAGCAGCTTAAGACCCAGACTGTGTAAAATGAATATAGGCTACATTGCTTTATAAGGCTATAACTACACAATTACTTTGGAACTGAAATAACTTTTTCTTATTGAAAAGCCACTGCAATAAACAAAAAAATATATTTCTTTACAACTGTCTGTGTAAGCTACTGTGTACTCTTCTGCCATCTAGTTGCC
Source organism: Discoglossus pictus (assembly GCA_027410445.1). Lineage (NCBI taxonomy): Eukaryota > Metazoa > Chordata > Amphibia > Anura > Alytidae > Discoglossus > Discoglossus pictus. Next base: position 21,263,770 of record CM050171.1, read on the forward strand.
AACTGAAATTTTAACATCTGCAAAAATAAAAAGATGGCTGCAAGACATTCCTCGAAAAAAGGACCATGCCTTTATAAAACGAAATGTGCATTCTCCCCAACACCTTGCAACAATTACCGAACAATGGAAAGACTTTTGCGCCCAGCACTAAAGCTGATATTCAAGATTTGAAAGAATTACTCTCCTCTTTATAGCTGAAATTCAAAGATGCTCTCTAGATTTCACAGCAAAAATAAAAGCATTGAACACCAAAGGTCTTGAATTGGAGGGCAAATATAATAACCTTCTTAAGTCACACATAGGAATGGAAAATGATTTGATTGGGCTTAAAGAGGAACAAAAACAACTTAAAATCATACAGGAGGATCTAGAAAATAGATCTTGTATATCAAACTTTCGTATACGTAATTTACCGGAGTCAGTAGAAGATCTATTGCTATACATGAAAGATTTATGTGCCAAGCTCTTACCAGGTCTAAGTAAAGAAGAACTTAGAATGGACAGGATTCATAAAGTCCTAAGAGCTCCGCTATCCTCCAATGAGAGACCAAGAGATGTGATCGTCAAATTCCATTATTTTTCCACAAATGTCTTGTTCATGAAAGCAGCTAGATATGGTGTTCCAGAAATTGAAGGAGGTCAACCAGCTGTCTTCTCAGACCTGTCACCCACTACCTTACAGAAAAGGAAACACCTGAAACCCTTTTTAGAGATGATTACAAATCATGGATACAAGTATACTTGGGGCTTTCCTTTTAGACTGAACATATCAAAAGAAGGGAGACATCACACAATCCATACTCCTGAGGAAGGTGAAGCGATGCTCCATTTGTGGAACTTACCAACTCCAAACAACCTGGGACGAAATTAAAATTCCCTAATACAAAGCGGGCCAAGAATAAGAAGATCCACACAATTATCAAAATAGAGTGTGCAGAAATCCTCAAAGACTAATATAAGTGATAAACTGAACCTTGTGCCTCCTCTGTAAAATTTTGTTTTATTTTTGATCCCTCCCTGAATATTTTCTAAGCGCTAATTGCTCCATACGCTAATCGGGTGAACTGCCTCTGTATCCAATTTTAAGATACAATCCGACTCATAAAAAAGAGGACAGCGATTGCTCTCATCTCAACTGATGTCATTGTTTCAATAATCTAAGACTATGCTAAAGTAAATCAGAGAGTTTAATAACTCTCACAAGATATAGATATTATTCAGCTGTAAATCTGGTTATAAACAGAAGTAGATAAGAAAAAGGAGAAATAAATATGGTTTATGAGTAATATGTTATTTACTTACTATATAAAATCTTTACAGTATTAGTCTTAATATTTTGTTTTGCTATGTAAAATATATATATATAAATATATATATATATATAAATAAAATGCAGAAAAAAAGCTAAATATGCTTTTGAGAAATATTACTCATTTACTATATAAAATGTTTATAATCATAGATTTATGATTGTTAGAATTAGGAAAGGTATAAAAAAAAAAGAAACAAGGAGAAAATAATTACAATAAATAGATATGATAATAGGAAAATGTTATGTTATAAAAATGTAATTATGTTTTTATTTACTTTTATCATTTATACTGAAGTATATTTACGACACTGGTGTTGTTTATTTGTATTCTCTGTTTTCACAATAAAAAAAAAAAATTAAATAAAAAAGAATAAATGTTATGTACTATATAAGCTCATGTACTGTACAAAGTAAGGGTTCCCTGGTGGTCGATTAATTAGGATTTCACCTCTGTAACTTGGGTTCGATTCCAGTCAGCGAACCAAGAGGTCACACCACTCTGAAGCTGAGCAGGGTTGGGCCTGATCAGTACTTGAATGGGAGACCACCTAAGAATACCAGGAACTGTGTGCTGTGTGCTGTGGCAACCCACTCCAGTATCTCTGCCATGAAAACCAAGTTGATCAGCATTTACATAAAGATGCGTCTGGTGTTTTATGGTCCATGAGGTCACAAACAGTCAGAAACGGCTGAATGACGCAAAAAAAAAAATGTACAAAGTGGATATGTTCTCCCCCCATTGGACCATTGATGCAAGAGAGCACCCAGGAATATGGCATAAAAAGATATCTTCTGTTGGACTGAATCAGCTCGGTATATTCATTCTACCAATGTACCTTTATCAGTTTGTATATACACATAGACATACTTACACATATATTATACAAAAAGGTAACATATATCAAACATAATAATAAAGTAAAAAATAATAGTGACACTTAAAAAAAAAAAAGTAAATTAATTAATGTCATTCAACTTTCCTGCTTTGCATTGATCACCTTCGGCGCTCATCTTGAGCCCCGAGATGTGCGCCTTTGGTGCTCCTCTTGTGGCTCACAATGAGCGCCTTTGGTGCTCATTGCGAGCCTAAGTCCTGCGCCATATACAGCTCGCATAGCTTTGCGAGGCTTTGCAGATGAGCGCCTTCGGCACTCATCCAGCCTAAGTCCTGCGCTGCACACGGCTCGCTTCGCAGGGGCAAGTGCGTGACTAACATCGCAAACGTTCTTGGTCCACAACTATATATGTGATAAATGCCACTGCCTGTGTGTATATATAGGTCTGTGATTATAAATGCCACTACTGTCTGTGTGAATATAGAGTCCTATGATTATCAATGCCCTCTGCCCCGTGTGTATTTAGAGTTCTATGATTATAAATGTCCCTACATGTGTGTAAATACTCCTGCCTGAGTGTATATGTATTGACAGGTGCATAGTCAATTTGTATAACTGACTAGCTGTAACCCATAAATAACCAGACATGTGACACATACACCATTATGGGGTAAACCAGGACACAGCTCCTTTATTGAAGAATTATAAATATATATGACTATTAATAACTTATTATTATTAACCAAGAGAGATGCATTGCCCACTGCCACCATGAACTGAAGGGGACCCTGTGCCCTTTACTTATATCCACCACTGCTTCCAATAACTAGCCATATGTGGGCAAGCACCCCCCCGCCACACCGGAGCTGCAACATTTCTGTAGACATCATCCTCTTTCCAAGCTGGTTGCCACTGAGAATAAAACATAGGGAGGGAGGGAGGGAGGGCGGGAGATAAGTTATAATGCCTACTGGTACCCGAATCCAAAAGGCAGCCCACCACGAAGGGAGGTGAATATTCTTGAGCTTTCTTTCTTATTTCTGTAAGTATAAGTACTGCATATATCACTAGATGGGTCCCTGGGTGAATATTTTTATATTTACATTATAAGACGCCTCTCTGGTTTAATATGTACTATTTGAGAGAAGTTGAAAATGAACAATTAAGGAGGCACGACAATGTTATTGTTGCTTGTGGTCATCTGATTGGATTTAATCAAACAAGCTGTACATTTTCATGTTCTCACCATGCATTTTCCCAATTGTACATGATTAGGGTCATTACAAGTTACGATTATATATATATATATATATATATATATATATATATATATATATATATATCTATATATATATATATATATATATATATATATATATATATATATATATATATATATATATATATATATACATATATACATATATATATATATATATATATATATATATATATATAGTATTGCAGTATATAATTATATATAGTGATAGCCACTTAATTTACAATGATATTCTTATTTTGTACACATTAATCATCAGCTAATACATCTAATATTTAATTTAATAGTATATTTATTTCAATATTGTATGTTCTATCATCCAATTATATGTCCGGCGCTCATTGCGAGCCTCTCCCCTGTGTACTTTACAGGTCCTGCTATGAGTGCCTTTGGTGCTCATCGCGAGCCCCACAATGAGCGGCTACGATGGTCATTGACATTTTTGGCAAGCCGCAACTTTTCTGATTTGCATGGATCATCTTCGGCGCTCATCGCGAGCCTCTCCCCCTGTGTACTTTATAGGCCTCGCGTTTGAGCACCTTCGGTAAAAAAAAACTTTAGTAAAAAAATGAATAACAGAAAATATAGCCAATTTTTCATGCTATTCAAGAAAAACCCAAACAATGAACTTAAAAAAAAACTGCATCCAAGTATGGTTATTAACCCTTTTAGCCAATAACTGTACAGTGCAGAGATCCAGGGCAGCATTGCTGCTCCAGTAGATGAGCTGCTGTGTTCCAGGGGGTATAGAGGTGCTTAATTACGTTGGGGAGAAATCTATACTTATAAAGTTATATTTTCAGTCATCAGAAATTAACCAACCCAAAAATTGTTTTTTCCTAGCTAACCTTTAGAGGGACATGGAAAAAAAAAAAAGATTAAACAAGGTAAAAAAGGTTAAAACAGGTATTTGATGTGTCAGTGTGTTTTCTTTTTTTAAAATAAATGTCTTAGAACACACTTATTCCGGAATGTAACTACTTTTTGGGACTTGCATGATCTCTGAATTTCTTTTAAGGATCAATGAAGTTTAAGCAGGTTTTGCTTAATATTTTGTAAGAATAACTTTTGTAATGTTTAAAACATTCTATTTTAAATTAAAAGTTTAAAATAACTGTTTTGTTCCATGTCCCTTTAAGTTATGAAGTGCTTGTTTACATATCAAATGCAAAGGGGGGTGGTCTACTACCATGTGAAGCTAACAAAGGAGACGAGGGAATAGAGAGCGATAGTTTACTAGGCATGTACGTGCTGAAAGAAAAGCTATTGTAATCAAATCCATATAGAGATGTCTAAAAAAATGCTAATTTTCATCTATTCCCAGTCACATTTGCTCTGCCAGCACATCACATACCCCTTGATTTACTAAACTTCACAATCTATACAATACATTTTTCTCATAGAAAATAACCATCACACCTTCCCTTTTTAATAACGTTTACAAAATGAACAGCACAAAATCCAATATTAAGGGGAGTGTGGGTAGGTGGCACTTGTGGATGCCCATTTTCCTCTCTTTAATTTTTACCCGTATATCTAATATTTTCTTTACTGTCAACAACTCCAGTCTCCTACAATACTCTTTTTCATCCTGATCCTCTCAATACTCTCATTTTCATCATTTCTGGATGTCCGTGCCACCTTTCCTACCAATCATTTGAAAAAGTTGATGCTAGTGCAGCGAAATGGCAAATAAGAGCTTAGATACAGAATTTGTTTAAATTGTAAAGTCATTTATTTATTGGGCCCTTATACTCAAGGTGATAAGACAGGACAAGCAGGATATACACCTGTCTAATAGGATTTATGATTGGTTTGTTCTATTCTTTACTGGTATTTATGATTTTTAATGGTTTGAATGCATCACAGTGACTAAAACACTAATTTTCTGAGGGTAAAAGTTTAGCTTGTGGGCCGGTATGCACTTAAGTAAGGAGGTCCCCTTTGTGGGACATCGGCCTTGTGTGTCTGTGTAAATGCTGTTTTGAATCCAGTACTTCAGGAGGATTTGTCCTCATTATAATAGGGTAATAAATCCAAAAGCTAGGAGGATTTAAGCTGTGTTTATTCACCTATGTTGTAATTACCTCATAAGCTTTACTATCGCCAGCACTGGATAGTGATTTAATTCATCACTGACTACAGCTTACAATAACTTCTAATTTAATTGTTATTTAAGTTTTAATAATTCTAATAAAGTTCCATTATCTCTCATTAAAACCTTATTAATAATTAATAATGTATTGTCCTTAATCCAGAGGTGCTCCATCACCGCTGAACGATTATGGAGGAAATCTCGCACCTCAGCTGACTCCCTCCAACTCCCTCCTTGACCCCTTCCAGTCTGGCTTCCGGCCCAAACACACCACAGAGGTAGCGCTTAGAAAAGTCACTAATGATTTGCTCAGCGCCAAGTCAAGGTGTAATTTCTCTATCCTAATTCTCCTGGATCTCTCTGCTGCCTTTGACACAGTTGATCACCCTCTTCTTATCAAAACTCTCCGCTCTCTTGGCATCCGTAACACTGCTCTCTCTTAATTTACATCTTATCTAGAAAATCAAACATTTAGTGTCTCCTTCTCTGGCTCCTCTTCTTCGCCTCTGACTGTCGGTGTACCCCAAGGTTCAATCCTAGCCCCCCTCCTTTTCTCCATCTATACATGTTCCCTTGGTGCCCTAATACAATCTTTTGGATTTCAGTATCATCTATATGCAGATGACACTCAAATCTACCTCTCTGCACCAGATCTACCCCCCTATCTTTTAGCTCAAGTTGCCAACTGCCTCTCTAGCACATCCCCCTGAATTTCTGCCCGTCAACTCAAACTTAACATGTCTAAGACAAAACACCTTATCTTCCCACCCCCTCCCTTAGCTTCCACTCCTCAAATATCTCTCACTGTTGACAACACCAACATCACTCCCACCTCCCAGTCTCGCTGTCATGGAATTCTATTGGATCCTGCCATCTCTTTCTTTCCTCACATTCATTCAATCATTAAATCTTGTCATTTTCTCTGAAATATCTCCAAAAATACTCCACTACCTTACACAAAACACAACTAAAATTCTTATTCACTTGCCATTACCCGGCTGTCTCCACTTCAATCCATATCGAATGCATCCGCTAGACTCATCTACCACAATCAACGCATGGTGTCATCAGCACCTCTCTGCCAGTCCCTCCTGCCTTCATGATTTTTCTTGTGCTGCCCCTATTCTTTGGAACTCCTTGCCTATCTCCACTAGACTATCTTCCTACCTGAAAATCCTTCATAACCTCACTAAAAACCTAAAAAATATGTTCAAAGAAGCCTATCACCTTTCACATCTATCACTCTCCTGTACCTCACCCATACCCATTAGAATGTAAGCTTGTGAGTTTTCAATGTGGTTAGGTGCTTTAGGGAAAGCTCTGTGTACTTTTGATTGAAAGTTCCCTAACAGGGCTCGCCACTCTTTTACATAGTGTTCAAATAGTTTTTGACTTGTACTTAACCCCTGTAGAACACTATGGAATATGTTGGCGGATTACAAATAAAGGGTAATAATAATTATAATAGTTTCTGTAAATGTGTAACTCCCCTGTGGGAGCACATGCAGGAAGAGGGTGAAAGAAACACAGGGGAGGGATAGTGGGGGAGAGACACATGGGAGGCAGAGGGGGAGAGAGACACAGTGGAGGGAGAGGGCGGGAGAGATACAGAGGAAGAGGGTGGGGGAACAAATATTATCCTGTCATTTATGAGGGGGAGGGATAGTGGGGGAGAGACACAAGGGAGGGAATGTGAAGGGAGAGACACAGGGGAGGGAGTGGGATGGAGACACAGGGTAGGGAGAGTGCGGGAAAGAGACACAGGGGAGGGAGAGGGGGTGGAAAGAGACACAGGGGAGGAAGAGGGGGGAGAGATACAGCGGAAGGGGGTGGGGGAACAAATATTATCTTGTCATTTATAAGGGGGAGGGATAGTGGGGGAGAGACACAGGAGTGGGAGTGGGGTGGAGACACGGGTGGGGAGACAGAGGGAAGGAGACAAAGGGGAGGGAGAGAGAGTGGGGTGGAAGAGCCACAGGGGAGGGAGATGGCAAAAGACACAGGGGAGGAAGAGGGGGAAATAGACACAGGGGAGAGATTGGGGGGAGAGACACAGAGGAGGGAGTAGGAAGGGAGAGACACAGGGGAGGGAGTGGGGGGGAAAGAGACACAGGAGAGGGAGAGGGGGAGAGATACAGAGGAAGGGGGTGGGGGAACAAACATTATCCTGTAAATTATGAGGGGGAGGGATAGTGGGGAAGAGACACAGGGGTGGGAGTGGGGGGGGGGGGAGAGACAAAGGAGGAAAGAGACATAGGAAAGGAAACACAGGGGAGAGAGAGAGAGAGTGGGGTGGAAGAGACACAGGGGAAGGGGGTGGAAAAAGACACAGGGGAGGGAGAGGGGGAGAGACACAGGAGAGGGAGGGAGAGAGGGGAGGACACACAGGGAAGGGATAGTGGGGGGGAGACACAAGGGAGGGAATGTGAAGGGAGAGACACAGGGGATGGAGAGAGTGGGAAAGAGATACAGGGGAGGAAGAGGGGGAAATAGGCACAGGGGAGGGAGAGAGACACAGAGGAGGGAGAGGGGGTGGAAGGAGACACATGGGAGGGGGAGAGGGGGGAAGAGATACAGGGGAAGAGGGTTGGGGAAAATAAATATAGATAATCCTGACATTTATGACGGACAAATGACTAATAATAATAGATCTTGATGTATCCTTAATGTGCACACTCACTTTACACCAGCCTCTTTTCTGTTTATACTATTTTTTTATTGAATATATTGCTAGAGAAGCCTATTATAAGTCTCCATATCCAACAAACCATCTTTCTCTTTTGATCTAGGCATTCTATTCTTCAAAAGCACAAACCATTGCAAGCGGTTGTATTTAAAAATAGTGAAAGTAGTTATTTTATGCATAAAGATCCACCCTCTGAGGTATTGTCTTACTAACAATAATTAATTAAAGTTAGCAACTGGATATAATTAAGCAGTAGAGCCAATTTGAAAAATCGTAATAGTGACAGATGTTTCACAATGACATGTAAGTGGTCCAGTATTAAACAATCACCTTTATTCAACTGGCATTTTCTTTGAACCTCAAACGCTCCTTTAAATAAATAATAAATGTAATGTATAGTTTTTTTTGTACAAATCGAACTACAGTGGGCCTTTTTATTGTTTTTTTAATAGTAAATGCAGTGGAACTTTCTGCCATGCAAAATGATTCAATTGAACTGTAATAATCTTCTATTACATCCTGCACAGTCGGCTTGTTGTTGCAGCAGGAAATGTTTTCCTTTTCCACAATTTATTTGGAACAGCTCATGCATGACCTATCAGCAATGTCAGCAAAGTACGGTATCTTATTTCTGTACAGGTCGGGGTTTGCTAAATTGCAATTTTAAACAATTCAACAAAAGTCATCTTAAAGACACACTGCAGTGGTCTAATCAATGGCTCTTTGAAGAATAGTTAGGTAGAGTCTGATAAGACGTAACCTTTATTAAACTTTGACTCTGCATTTAAACAATTATTTGCTATTTTTAATCATGCACCCAGTCAGTATGACCCATGGAATGTTGTATTGTCTTTGAAGTGGGAGCTGCCCAGAGGGGAATACTCTATCCAAAAATGGTATCATATGTGATGCTCAGTTGTCCCCGTTGTCTCTCTCTGTGTGCCCTCTCTCTCTCTATGTGCACGCTCTCTCTCCCTGTGATCCCTATCTCTCAGCACTCTGTCCCTCTCTGTGCTGTGTATCTCTCTGCACTGTGTCTCTCCCTCTTTCTCTCTCTCTGTGCGCTGTCTCTCTCTCTTTGCCCTCTCCCTGTGCGCCCTCTCTTTGTGTGTGCGCTCTCTCTGTCCTCTGTCTCTTTCTGCACTCTGTGCGCTCTCTGGCCCCCCTCCCCCGCCTCTTTCTCCTTTTCTCTCTATTCCTCCCTCCTTCTCTGCCTCCCTTCCTCTCTCTCTCTCTCTGCCTCCCTCCTTCTTCCTCTCTTTCGACCCTCTTTTTTTTCCTTTCTCTATCTCTGCCCCCTTCTCTCTCCCTTTCCCTCCCTCTCTCTCCCTCCCTCCCTTTCATTATCTCCCTCCTCTCTCTGCCTCCATCTCTCTCTCTCCCTTTCTCTCTCTGCCTCCCTCCGTCCCTGCCTCTCTCTCTCTCTCTCTGCCTCCCTCACCCCTTCCTCTCTCTCTCCCTCTCCCCCTCTGCCTACCTTACTCTCCCCCTCCCTCTTTCTCCCTCCCTTTCTCCCCCTCCTTCTCTACCTCCCCTCTCTCCTTCCTTCTCTCCCCCCTCCTTCTGTTGTGCGGCTCTGCAGCGCCTGCGCCTTAGCACAGCTCTGCCTCCTTCTTTCCCACTCCCTCTCTCCCTCTATTGAGTGGCTCCACAGTTGCGCAATTCCCACAAATGTGAGACAATTAGCGTTTGAGTAATGCATGCGCAGAACGCATCTTGCAGGCGTTACTCACAACTGATAACTATTATATTGGATAGATGTGATTTAAACTACAAGGGTATAAGTGCAAGTTGATTTCATCATTGCATAATCTATTATACTGGAATATTTAACATTTCTTGTATTTTGTTTTCCATATCTTTTTGTTAATAGTTAAAGAGCAAGCACCTGCCTCCATTATAAAGAATGTCGGTCAGCAAGACCCAGGTTGGGGATGTATGTGTCACTACACGGGTTGTCCCAGGCATTGACCCAGGGGCAGCTGCACTTTGTTCTGAAACACCTCCCCTTCCTACTACACCATGGACTTCTTTGACTACCAAAAATATGAAGACGTTCCGTGCCAAGGCCTTTGGTGTGAGTTATTTATCTTCTGAAGAGTTTAGGATATCTGACAGAAGAGAGCAAAGGGGCCGCCTTTTGACCTGGGGACCATCTAGTTACCTTCCAGTGCTCATGGGGACCAACTTTGATAACTAGATCATTTCTACATGGTGATACTACATGTGACACACTTAATTCTCATTTATTTTTCACTGATTTGAAGTCCCCTTTAATTACAGATATGTTGCTCAATAATCTATCTATAACTGTGACCAGTGTATGTTTATTTTTAGCCTCCCCTCACACCTCTTTGTCCCTGAGGACCTTTACTGGTCCTATGGCAGCCTGTTGAGAACCCCTGAGACAGATGAGGTATATCAATTTACCATCACAGTGGCTATGTTTAGTGTTAGCCTCTCCTCACACCTCTTTGTCCCTAAAGGATCTTTACTGGTCCTAATGCATCCTATTGAGAACCCTTGTTCTAGAGGAGGTATATCAATGTGCCATCATAGTGGCAATGCTATGTTTAGTGTTAGCCTCTCCTCATAAGTCTTTGTCCCTGAGGACCTTTACTGGTCCTATGGCAGCCTCTTGATAACCCTTGAGCCAGAGGATGTACATCAAGTTGCCATCACACAAGCAATAGCATGTTAGTGTTAGCCTCTTCTCACACCTCTTTGTCCCTAAAATACCTTTACTGGTCCTATGGCAGCCTCTTGATAACCCTTGAGCCAGAGGATGTACATCAAGTTGCCATCACACTGGCAATAGCATGTTAGTGTTAGCCTCTTCTCACACCTCTTTGTCCCTAAAATACCTTTACTGGTCCTAAGGCAGCCAGTTGAGAACCCCTAAGCTAGAGGAGGTATATCAATGTGCCATCATAGTGGCAATGCTATGTTTAGTGTTAGCCTCTCCTCATAAGTCTTTATCTTTGAGGACCTTTACTGGTCCTATGGCAGCCTGTTGAGAACCCCTGAGCCAAAGGATGCATATCAATTTGCAAACCTCTGTAAAAAAAAAAAAAAAAAAAAACTTGGTTTAATATCAATTTCAATGCTAAATAAATACATATAATGCTATAGCATAAAGCTGTTTGGATACTTTTCCACAACCTTAACTTATAACAACTAGAGCCCAATGGGAGGTAATATCTGTAGGGGACGAGGGAGGGGACACCCAGACTCTGCAGGCCCTAGACCCAACTGAAGTACAACCCTAACAATAGCCCATCTCAAACACTGTCGTCCCTATGACTCTCTCGCTACTTTTGACACTACTACAGCCCGTTTAGACAAATCTCTTGCTGAACCTCTTTTTCTCCTTTGCCTCCCCATCCTCTACATCCCTCTCCAAACATTATTTTACAGCACATCGACAGCTCTTAAAACAGGAATTTTCAGACCCAGTAATATCTGCTTCTCTATAACCCCCTATCAAAGGACTACTGAAATCAGGGAAAAAAAATAATAATAATACGTTTTTTGTTATATTTTAGTAAAATATATGAAACATTTTGGGCCTACTTGCTTTATTTTGCCATTTTCCCCTAACCTTCTTCCTCACATATTTTTCCCTCCGGCTTGTTAAGTTCGTACTTGCAACATTATATGTTCAGATGATGTCACTGTTTGGGATGGAGCCATCCACACAGCTGGGCAGGCTCCACTTGCAACATGACAGGCGGAAAGCGAATTGTGTGATTCATTCCCTAGCAGGAAAATAATACTTATTAAACAAAAAAAGTGTAATACAGATTGCACAGTAGATAAAACTCTTCAAAATGAATTATATCAAAAGGAATTATTTGTTGTACAGTCGTTCAGTTGTGTCCGACTCTCCGTGACCCTATGGACAGTAGCATGCCAAGCACATCTATCAATATGCCTCTGGTTGTGCTTATCCATTCGGTTATCTTGGCAGAGATACTGGAGTGGGTTGCCAATTCCTTCTCCAGTAGACTTCAGCTTGTCTGACCTCTCTATTATGACCTGCTGATCTTGGGTGACCCTACTCTATAGCTCACAGTTTAATTGAAGTACACATGCCCCTTCACCATGGCAAGGTAGTGATCCAGAAGGGGAAAGGAATTATTCTTATTATATCATAATATATATGTATACAGATAAATAACAGGTATATAACATGTATACATATTATATACAATTTCATATATTTCACTAAAATGTTTATAAAAAAATCTAGAAGCGATTAACTTTGATTCAATTTAAACCTGTCTTCCAGATTTCAGTGGTCCTTTAAGTGTGCACGGGTGGGAGAGGAATTTTCAATTTTCATTGAGGAATCCTTATCCGCCTCCTCTGCAATGTACTTGGATGGGAGACCACCTAGGAATACCACCATATACTGTGGCACACTGGAAAAGGAACTGACAACCCACTCCAGTATCACTGCCATGAATAACAAGTGGATCAGTATAATGTGTTACGGTCCATGAGGTCATGGAGAGTCGGACATAACTGAGCGACGTATACAAACAAATCTTACATTTCTATAAGTTGCCTATGTTTAGGCAACGCAATTAAGTTTTCCAGACCTCGAGCATTTTCATGAAAAAAAGACATTATTTTCTAAACGCATGCTATAAAATATGGGTCTTAGGCTTTTAATTATCATGAATTAACCTGGTCCACAAGGACAATTCATTTTGATGCATGATCTGTTCAGGAATCTCTAAGTATATTTAGTTTATGTTCGAGTGAAGCACGCAGTACCTGCAGTTTCTCCTATGTTGTTACAGACAGTGCTGATTCTCGTTGCTGTGATAGAGCTGAGTTTTGGGGTGATGTTGCTTGCAGCTGAAGGGGATCAACCATCGCTAACTGTGCGCAGCGGGGTGTACATATGGGGAGGACTGGCGGTAAGACATCTGCTCATATTTATTGCTTATGATATATTCTAGATCTAAAATATACTATGTCATTAGTTTAAATATGTGAATATGTATGCCAACAAGTGTCTGCGTGTTGTCAATTCCAGTATCTATATATGTAGAAGGTTTTTTTTATTCATCAGAGTTTAAAAAAAAAAAAGTTTTTTCAAGAGGTATTTGCAAATCCTTTGTATTTTTTTCTAAATGTGAGTCTTTTTTTCTGCAAAATTATGCACATTATAATTATGTACTAAAGACGATTTTACTTAATACACACCAATTCCTATTGTTTGCATATATTTTGTTCAAAGCAAGTAAAAAACATGTACAGTGATGTTGAGTCCAGACACAAATTATGTATATGCCTCCTCTTTTTCAAGGTACTCGTAGCAGGATGCGTCACCGTGGCTTTAGAGACTAAGGAAAGCATCAATATGGTAACAAAAGCAGGGCGGTGGAGGGGGGGTCGTTAAAAACTGCTTTATAACTTAATATAATAGTCTCACTGAGAAGCGACTGTTATTTCATGTGTAAATTCAGTATTTCCAGGTTTAATGTTAATCTACCAGTCATTTAAATATAATGTGCTTATAGGTTTGAACCACCCAGCGACTGATGAATTCTCACTGCAAATCACAAAAGTTTTATAAAAAAAGCCAGCTATGATTGGCATTATAAATCCAGTTTCACAGTGTCAGGCGTAGGAAGCGGCGGGAATGGGGGGACAAATCCCCCCTACATCATATGCAACCTCTCCTGCCCATCATTTTCCAGTAGTCAGCCCGTCACCTCTTGTCCCTTTAGCAAATAATCATGCGTGATCTTGTGAGACTCGGCTTTAAGAGGAATCCAGCAACTAAAGGGACAAGAGGTGAGAGGGAGGCTACTGGGAAGTGATGGTGGTCACCATGGATAAGGTATCTACTGTAAATGTGTATATATATATATATATATATATATATATATATATGTGTGTGTAAAAAGCAAACCTTTTCCCCAATATATATATATACAGTAGACTCTCAGTTAACCAGAACTCAAGCAACCAGAAAAAAATGAATACTGTACTTTAAATAAAAATAAAAATGTACAGGTCTCAACAAATGACAGGAGCCAGGTTGTGATGCCACACAATGCTTACTGGCACCTATATTTCATCCCCTGTACATCTCTGCAATTCAATGTTACCTGGAAGCAGACAGGCATGAGTTACATTCCCCAGGCATGAGTGACTGAGCCGGCGCAGTGTTGGCGTTACATTCCCCAAGTTAAGCACCGCACCCTCCAGCCCAACGTACCTGTGTGTAAGTGAGGAGTGAAAGCTGCTGCTGCAAGAATAGTCCTCACTGACAAATATACTTAGCAGAGAATCCTATGTGCAGCTAATCTAGGCCTCTTAATAGTATCTCTCAAGCAATCAGAAGCCAGATAACTGAGAGTCTACTGTAAATATATATATATATATACACAGTGGGGGGGGGGGGAAAGTATTTGATCCCCGGCTGATTTTGACATTTCTCCACTGACAAAGAAGTGATCAATCTATAATTGTAATTGTAGGTGTATTTTAACAGTGAGAGACAGAATAACAAAAATATAAAAAAAGAAGAAAAACTCATGTCAATAAAGTTATAAATTGATTTGCAGGTCAGTGAGGGAAATAAGTATTTGATCCCCTATCAATCAGCAAGATTTCTGGCACCCAGGTGTCTTTTATACAGGTATCAAGCTGAGATTAGGAGCACACTCTTATGGGAGTCCTCCTTATCTCAGATCGTTACCTGTATAAAAGACACCTGTCTACAGAAGCAATCAATAAATCAGATTCTAAACTCTCCACCATGGCCAAGGCCAAAGAGCTGTCCAAGGATGTCAGGGATAAGATTGTAGACCTACACAAGGCTGGAATGAGCTACAAGACCATCGCCAAGCAGCTTGGTGAGAAGGTGACAACAGTTGGTGTGATTATTCACAAATGGAAGAAACATAAAATACCTGTCAGTCTCCCTTGGTTTGGTGCTCCTTGCAAGATCTCACCTCGTGGAGGTTCAATGATCATGAGAACGGTGAGGAATCAGCCCAGAACTACACAGGAGGATCTTGTTAATGGTCTCAAGACAGCTGGGACCATACTCACAGAGAAAACAATTGGTAACATACTACGCCGTGAAGGACTGACATTTTTGAAATCCTGCAGAGCCCTCAAGACCCCCTGCTCAAGAAAGCACATGAACAGGCCCGTGTGATGTTTGCCAATGACTATCTGAATGATTCAGAGGAGATCTGGGTGAAAGTGTTGTGGTCAGATGAGACAGAAATCGAGCTCTTTGGCATCTACTCAACTCTCTGTGTTTGGAGGAGGAGGAAGAATGCTGCCTATAACCCCAAGAACACCATCCCAACAAACAAACATTTAGGTGGAAACATTATGCTTTGGGGGGATAACTGACCGCATCAAAGGGACAATGGATGGGGCCATGTACCGTCAAATCTTGGGTGAGAACCTTCTTCCCTCAGCCAGGGCATTGAAAATGAGTCGTGGATGGGTATTTCAGCATGACAATGACCCAAAATCCAGAGCCAAGGCCACAAAGGAGTGGCTCATGAAGAAGCACATTAAGGTCCTGAGTGGCCTAGCCAGTCTCCAGACCTTAATCCCATAGAAAATCTGTGGAGGGAGCTGAGGGTTCGAGTTGCCAAACATCAGCCTCAAAACCTTAATGACTTGGAGAGAATCTACAAAGAGGAGTGGGACAAAATCCCTCCTGAGATGTGTGCAAACCTGGTGGCCAACTGCAGGAAACGTCTAACCTCTGTGATTGCCAACAAGGGTTTTGCCACCAAGTACTAGACAAAGGGGTCAAATACTTATTTCCCTCACTGACCTGCAAATCAATTTCTAAAATTTTTGACATGCGTTTTTCTTGTTTGTTTTTGTTGTTATTCTGTCTCTCACTGTTAAAATACACCGACCATTAAAATTATAGACTGATCATTTCTTTGCCAGTGGACAAACGTTCAAAATCAGCAGGGGATCAAATACTTTTTCCCGCCACTGTATTAAATCACTACCCCTCAAGATTTTTTATTCTTCGATTCCTACGCCCTTGCTCAGTGTCATAAGTCAGTTAAACCTTATAAATGTATGAATATATAATTCATCTCGACATGCACAAAGACATTCCTACTCATTATGTATAACAGTTTGAGAAGTTGCACACAAGAAAGGAAGTGTTTTGGGTTTATGACTTCTGTATATATAGCTTACAAACATATACTTTGTATTCCCTGCAGGTAAAGGCCTGTGTCGGATGTAATTTGGCCAACTTACTTCTCGGAGGATTGAGTATTATTCTATTTGCCGTTCAGTTACACAAAGAGACGCAAGCTTGTTGGGTGTCTATAGACAGGGAATTAACAAGCAGCTGCTACAGCATTTATAACATGACAGCGAGACAGGATTATTTTTATTACTACGGAGAGAGCAACTATGTTGCGGTAAGTACAGATATTGATCGGTTAGATCCAATGTTTACCATTGTCAGGCTTCGATCACATTATTATCACTAAGGCAAAATATAAAAAATTATGCTATTTAAATACTGTACTTTTTTTTACAGCTGATAAGTACTTTAATAAACAGGTTGCAAAATCAATCCTGGGCCTGCTACCAATACTAGATTTAGGTACCAGACCTCTAAATATCATTTTTTGGGTATGTTTGCATCCTTCTATCACAACAATACATTTATTGTCCACAGTGTATGCGGAGACCTGCTCAACAACGCCGATTGTGAATAATCCACAAAAGTCTCCAAAAATGGATTTACAGCCCTGATTAGAGACACACTTATATTTCGTATTATGTTTTTGTTTGGTTTATGTCCACAAAATATCATTTTTTTATCACAACTCATTGCAAATGTGTTTGTCCTGATGTTTACTACTTTAATTTTAAGATTAACAATTACAATTAAACAATGACTTTTCTTTTTTTAACATGACTCCTCTATTTCCTCTTATCAGCCATTGAGAGTGGCTGTGAATTCACTGGCGATTTTATACGCGTCCCTTGGGATTATCATCACAACTTGTGTCCTATTATTCATATGGAAAGCAGTAAAAGCCACCAAATACTCTTTACTGGTAATAAACAATATTATTCTTTTTTTTTTTTTTGCTTTTGTTTATTTATGTATATTTATTAAACTATTACAAAAATTGATTCTTTAAAAAAAAAAAAGTGGAAAGAATATGAGTATCATTCAGAAAGACCACTATAAGAAGGAAAAACTCAAGTGAACAAATTATTTCATGAATATGATTGTATATACAATAGAAACGTGGCTTCTGTAGGCAGTTACAGTTATTCACCTTCTGTATACAGCTTGTCTAGTGGCTTGTCTAGTGGCATTTATCTATTAATCTTCAATCTAAATGGCATACTTTTGGGACAAGCCTGTTTTTTTTTCTTGGAAAGTATTACTATTTTTTTTTGTATTACATTTTTGTTTAAATTTGCCAATTTGCGTTGAGGTCTTTCTGGATCAATCTCTAATTTTATTCACTTTTTGAATATGATTATTATTATTATTATTATCTTTATTTATATCGCATATGAATATGTATACCTTACTAGCACCACTCTATTAGTTATTTGGATATTGCTAAACTTTTTTAATATTGAGGTTTTGGTACACTTGACTTGTGACTAGACACCTGTCTTCTTATTCTTACAATTTAAGTGTATGTTGAATGCAAATTTGTCTCACACAGGATATTTCTATGACACTTTTAATCTATATTTGTCTGTAGGGGATCACTTTATTGCTTTATTTACAATAGGATGTTTCAATAGTAGGCAAAATAAAAAAATATATGTACAAAACCTATAAGTTATTAAAGTTCACATTATGCTAAAATGAGCACCACCGCTTATTTTTCTGATGATCTAAAGTATTTCAGCTACTTTCATTGAAATCTAGCAAGTGCAATTAAAGTAAACAAAATGTAATTTATTTATGAAGTGTCACGGGTGACCGTTGTCACCCGGGGGATGTTCAGGCCTGAAGTGCTAGGGTCTGAACTTAGAGGCCCAGTGGTACTAGAATTAGTATTTCTGTGTCCTTGAAATCAGAATCAATACAAGTGGTCAGTGCACTCATCTCATCCAATGTAGTTGGTAGGTCATAGTGGGCTGGCTTGTTCCTTATGCCATGAGACAGGACGCTTTAATATAAATAGCTAAAATCAGCCTTATCCCAGGACAGTTTGGCATTCAAGGTTTTGAAATCTATAGTGTAGTGGGCCACCGAGCGACTACTCTGATTTAAGCGAAGGATGTCAGTGGCAGAAGAATCTTCCCAGGCAGGGACATCAAAGATTGTCCTAAATTATGCTAGGAATATGTCTAGGTCATTGGCTAGAGGTGAGTTAGATTCCCCTGAGGGTCGAAACACAGTCCAACTTCTTTAAATATATATATTACCATACTCTATTAACTTTGATTGCATGGAATGATAGTTTTTCTTTAAGTATTTTACCAAATGTATGGCTCGTACAATTCGTTTTTTGACCGTAACTCTGTGGTGCTTGAAAGCATAAAAAAAAATTGTAGCAAAGGGACTGCTTTCACCATAGAATTGGGAGCTTTTTTGGGACATAGTAGTCTCAAATAATCTATGAGGTTTTAAAAGAGTATGTTTTATTTATACCAAAAGTAGTTTTGAAGACAGATGTATTACTTCTGACTTGATAGAGAGAGAGGTACAAATCTTGAAAGCTCGTTATTTCCACGAATATGGGCCTTATTTAGTTCCACCACACTCACAACTTGATTTTCAACTGCAAGTGCTTTTTACAGTAAAATTATACATATATTCAATTGAATTAATTCGTAATTTTACTTAATCCCTTCAAAACTAGCAAACCCATGCCTTGTCAGTAACACTACAAGGTTTAGGATTATAAGAAGTGCAGTGAATAAGTAAAATTATGTTGCTCAAACTCCACTGCTACCAATGAGAAGGGAATCCCCAGGGATCTTCTTCCCCCCTCTCGCCCTGTCCCTAATACAGATAACCATGGGCCTTTATTCAGACCCCTAGGGCATCTAAAAATTAACCCCATGCCATGGAGATCTTTAAAGGACCCCTGTGACACGTAAATGTTAAATCCTATCACAGGGTTTCCTAACAGACCCCCATGGCACATATCGTTATCCCCTATGCCACAGAGATATTCTAAGAACCACCAAGGCATCAACTGCCTAACTAGCCATGGAGGTAATTACAGGACCTTCATGGCATATAGAAATCACATATATAGTTGTGAGCGTACGAGTTGTTGCTAACGCTGCGGGCTCGCGTAGCGAGCCGCGGCCCTCGCGAAGCGAGGGCAGTGGCCGAGGGTCTCAGTTGCTGGCATGGAGCGCCTTCGGCACTCCATGCCAGCAACTGCGACCCTCGCAAACTTTACGTCGCAAACCAAACAGCACGACACACACATTACGACACTCGCAAACAACATACGACACACGTTCACACACATTACGGCCTCGCAACACTCGGACGCAACTCGCGAACATTACAAAATGTAAAACACAATACATACACACAGCACATACATAAAAAACTTACCTACACCAAGAGGGAGCACCCAGGACCTCAAAAATACAACTTACACCTCGATTTTACTCGAAATAAAACAGTTTAGAGACTAAAAAAAAATCTAAGCGAGAGAAAAAATGGCCGCCGAACAAAACGAAAACGAGGCTACAGCACTCTAAACTCGCAAAACACCACAAGAAACTCGCAAAACACCACAAAACACCTACGGATATTCCGATACAGACGTATACCACACATTACTCGCCATTTTACGCCAATGCGGAAGTACACGACTACGCTAACGGTTTGGTCTCACGCACGCACAGTGTTACACTGCACACATTCAGCACGCTTACACAGCAGCTCCACACCACTAATGCTGCAGCAACATCAAAACACATTCACAGCTCTTCCACACAATGCTTTAAAATAGGTAAAGTATATTCATTTATTAATGTATTATATATTTCATTATTACACACTAAACAGCATTAGCTACCTTACAATTTCATTGCCGTCATTTTTTGACGGGCAATTCGCTAGTATAAGATATATGCCATGGAGGTCCTAACATAATATGAAACGGAGGTCCTAGAAGGACCTCTGTGACATTACACATTAGCCCCTTATTCACGCGATCCTGTAAGGATATAATGCCATGGGGTCCTTAAAGCACCTCTGTGTCACTTAAGAGTAACCCCTGCCACGGAGGTCCTTTTAAGGACCTATGTGGCATCTAATAATGTATCCTATGCCATGTTCATTTGTGGCAGAGGTCCTTCTAGGACATCCTCCTCAGGGTTACTGTTCAATGGAGACCCCTTCAGGGCATATATCACATATTTCTATTTCTATATGCTATGAAGATTCTGCAAGAACCTCCGTGGCTAGTTAGGCAGTTGATGCCACAATGGTCCTTATAGGACCCTGTGGCATAGGTGTTAACTATGTATGCCACTGGGTTCCATAGGGACCCCCCTTGATAGGGGCTAACATTTAGGTGCACAGGAGTCCTTTAGGGAACTCTGTGGCACATGGTTAATTTTTAGGTGCCATGAGGGTCTCAGTAGAGCCACATAGTTATCTACAGTCAGGTCCATAAATATTGGGACATCGACATAATTTTAATCTTTTTGGCTCTATACACCACCACAATGGATTTGACATGAAATGAAATGAAACGAACAAGATGTGCTTTAACTGCAGACTTTCAGCTTTAATTTGAGGGTATTTACATCCAAATCAGGTGAACGGTGTAGGAATTACAACAGTTTGTATATGTGCTTCCCACTTTTTAAGGGACCAAACGTAATGGGACAGATTAACATAAAAAATTAGTCATAAAAAATGTTTTCACTTTGTAATACTTGGTTGCAAATCCTTTGCAGTCAATTACAGCCTGAAGTCTGGAACGCATAGACATCACCAGACGCTGGGTTTCATCCCTGGTGATGCTCTGCCAAACCTCTATTGCAACTGTCTTCAGTTCCTGCTTGTTCTTGGGGCATTTTCCCTTCAGTTTTGTCTTCAGCAAGTGAAATGCATGCTCAATCG
The DNA here is from genome assembly GCA_027410445.1 of Discoglossus pictus. Taxonomy (NCBI): domain Eukaryota; kingdom Metazoa; phylum Chordata; class Amphibia; order Anura; family Alytidae; genus Discoglossus; species Discoglossus pictus. Next base: position 21,285,080 of record CM050171.1, read on the forward strand.
GATTCAGGTCAAGAGATTAACTTGGCCATTGCATAACATTCCACTTCTTTCCCTTAAAAAACTATTTGGTTGCTTTTGCAGTATGCTTCGGGTCATTGTCCATCTGCACTGTGAAGCACCGTCCAGTGAGTTTTGAAGCATTTGGCTGAATATGAGCAGATAATATTGCCCGAAACACTTCAGAATTCATCCTGCTGCTTTTGTCAGCAGTCACATCATCAATAAATACAAGAGAACCAGTTCCATTGGCAGCCATACATGCCCACGCCATGACACTACCACCACCATGCTTCACTGATGAGGTGGTATGCTTTGGATCATGAGCAGTTCCTTTCCTTCTCCATACTCTTCTCTTCCCATCACTCTGGTACTAGTTGATCTTAGTCTCATCTGTCCATAGGATGTTGTTCCAGAACTGTGAAGGCTTTTATAGATGTTGTTTGGAAAACTCTAATCTGGCCTTCCTGTTTTTGTGGCTCACCAATGGTTTACATCTTGTGGTGAACCCTCTGTATTTACTCTGATGAAGTCTTCTCTTGATTGTTGACTTTGACACACATACACCTACCTCCTGGAGAGTGTTCTTGATCTGGCCAACTGTTGTGAAGGGTGTTTTCTTCACCAGGGAAAGAATTCTTCGGTCATCCACCACAGTTGTTTTCCGTGGTCTTCCGGGTCTTTTGGTGTTGCTGAGCTCACCGGTGCATTATTTCTTTTTAAGGATGTTCCAAACAGTTGATTTGGTCACACCTAATGTTTTTGCTATCTCTCTGATGGGTTTGTTTTGTTTTTTCAGCCTAATGATGGCTTGCTTCACTGATAGTGACAGCTCTTTGGATCTTATATTGAGAGTTAACAGCAACAAATGCAAATAGCACACTTGAAATGAGCACTGGAGCTTGTATCTGCTCTTTGTAAATGGGAAAATGAGGGAATAACACACACCTGGCCATGGAACAGCTGAGCAGCCAATTGTCCCATTACCTTTGGTCCCTTAAAAAATGGGAGGCACATATACAAACTGTTGTAATTCCTACACCGTTCACCTGATTTGGATGTAAATACCCTCAAATTAAAGCTGAAAGTCTGCAGTTAAAGCACATCTTGTTCGTTTCATTTCAAATCCATTGTGGTGGTGTATAGAGCCAAAAAGATTAGAATTGTGTCCATGTCCCAATATTTATGGACCTGACTGTATATTCGGGTGTGAACGGGTAAGGCTAGTGATCGAGTGTGAGCAAGGAATGAGATTATTTTTAAAAGGTATTTTTTTATTTATTTACGGGTACTCTTCCGTGCACGTAAATATTTATGCTGGAAATCAGTAATATTATGAAGTGCTAGTCATTAATAATTTTGCAGGTTAGGAATTGGATAGCGGATGTGTGAAACTCAATGGGAATGCAATTTGTAATATTACGAGTAGGGATTGTTCTAGATGGTTATAGTAACTGACCACTTTTTATTAGTGTAACTTTACGAATTAGGGAATTGAATATTGCTCTATGTTTGTCCAATAAAAAAAGGTTTCACTATATACTGCAGTACTCTGTTTGTTTATCTATCTATCTATCTATCTATCTATCTATCTATCTATCTATATATATATATATATGTATATATATATATATCACATTCTTCAATATTTACTATACTATTTCCATTCTTTTTTCTAGAACTGAAACTGCTGATTCACAGAGGAAGACCCCAACCCACAAAGAGATGGGAAGAAACACCTTTCGCACAGTTAAACCTCAATGAACATATATATATATATATATATATATATATATATATATGTATATATATATATATATATATAAAATCAAGTGAAAGAAGATATTGACTTGCTACCTTATGTAAAACAAATTATATACATATATATGTGCATATCTCCATATATATATATCACACTGTTGTGTATAACATATTTGTGTGTGTAACCATAAAACACGCACCTATAGCATCTATACTTCATTGCACATTTTGTAGGAAGTAAAGCTAAGTGCACTAATACCATGGTTACCCAGAATCCCTTACTGCCACTAACATACTTTATATTTAGAATTTGCATTTATTGTTAATGAACATTTTTATTAAAAAATATTGACCATGAATGCAGTGAGATATGTGAAGTAAAGCAATGCATTAATTTGCCATTCTTGCATTACATACAATTAATGCTATTTTCTTGTATTATATATGTTTTTAAATTTACTGTGATAGGTTATTGAAAATACACATGGCCAGAATGATGGATCATTTAGAAGTGGTATATGGAAATGTATTACATGATAATAAGAGAGGGTGGTGAACCATGTTGGATGAAACACACTTTTTTCTCATCATTGAGTCATTAAAGGTATCATCTTACACCACTTTTGTTATTTTTTATCTCAGGAAGAAAAAACAATCAAGGCATTAGAGGCAATTAAAGCCAGTGTCCAGATCACAGGTCCTATAAATATACATAAGCCCATGCCCATTTAAGTGCATGTAGAATGATTTTGGATGCGTCCTCTGGTATGACCATATTGCAGCGTATATCATGGTTCTTCTTTTAATTATGAAAACACAGATCCATTACTCTCATTGGCAGTATTTTATTTAAAAGAAACAACAAAATAATACAAAATTATTGCTAGATAATTTGGGCTCCTTGGTGGTCCAGTGGTTAGGATTTGGTGCTTTCACTGCTGCGACCTGGGTTCGATAAGACAGGGAACAAAGAGGTCACACCACCCTGAAGCAATGCAGGGTGGGGCCTGGTCAGTACTTGGATGGGAGACCTCCTAGGAATACCAGGAGCTATATTTTTTTTTTTAAAGGCCTAGGTTTACCTGTAGTGTACACTTTATCTGTCCAGTAGGTTTCCTGATAGAAGTATTTTATTCCAAGTGAGGCAGATAAATACTCCTATCAGGATGGTCTCTTGTGCAGATATTCTCCCATTCTTTGACACCTGATAGAGAAGTGTACCTAAAAAATAACCTTTTTAAAGATTACATTAATTTTATATCTATAAATATATAAATAAATATATTAAATAAAGTAATGACATATTACTGTAGGAGCACTGCAGAACATTTGGCATGTGAATGGAGACCAATAAAAGCCCCTAATCCCCTTGTCCTTCCATCCAAGCTTTTGCATTACTCGGGTGCAGGCAGGTTAGTCACGCCTCTCCCCCTTGTCCAGCATGTTGTGTACCTCCTATATGTGATGGAGGGAGGTGTATACACGCAGTGCAGCCAGGCCTTACACACTGCGCAGGTATCATCAGCCCAAGCACTGATCACACACACAGTACATCCTCCTCTCTGGCACAAGTCTCCTCCTTTTCCGCCATTACGAGGGGCTCTCAGACCCCAAGATTCTCCATGACCCCCAGGAAGCAGCCCGTTTACTCATACGCTGTCCTCAACTTACAGGTGAAACAAATATACCTGCTTAGAAGTCACTCCCCTGGCTGTACAGCTACATCCCCCCGGGTACCTACATGCTCTTCTTGTATCTCCTCTGCTCCGCATTGTGTGCCCAGGCCTGCCTGGTGACGTGGGGCTACAGAGCGCACATGGCCACTGTCCTGGCCCCGCTCCACTGTTTTAGAGCGTGACAGACTCTGGCTTTTATATATAAGACTAGTAACTTGCCCGTCATAAATGACAGCATCATATATTATGTTCAATTGCATGTTCTGTCTCTCTCTGTGTTGTCTCTCCCTCTCCCTGGACTCTCTCTCTCTCTCTGTGCCCTCTGTGCGCTCTCTCCCTCCCCCTCTCTCTATGCAACTCTCCCTCCCTTTCTCCCTCCTCCTCTATCCCTCCCTCCCTCTCTCACCCCCCCCCCCCCCCCCCCCAAATTGGATGCAACTATGCACGCATGACTACAGTTGAAAATCTCTGTAAAGACTAAAATAAGAAAATTCTGGGCTAAAATGGCAACCATCAACATCTTTTCATCAGTCTTTTCTTTAAGTAGCTGGAGATTATTTCTTTTTAGTTATTAGGGTTCACGCATTGCAGGAATAAAAGAAATCGTAACAATCTGAATACTAAAAATGACAGATACAGTGGCTAAAACAAAACAAAGATTAAAGAAGGTCGAATTATAAGGCTGGTCAATTGAATGGTTTTCCATGATATCAATGGTCAAAAACATTACACCATGGTGAATATATATTATTATAACTGGTTCAAGAAAATCATAAAATTGTTTTCTCTTTTTTAAGTATCGAATTCATTGAATTGATTATTTCTACCAGAGGGAAATTCAGATGTTTTTTTAATATTTAGATATTTTACATTTTGTAGTCCTAATAATGATCAATATTTTTTGTTGGTCAGAAAATTAACTGCGCGTTATATTTAATAAAAAATGGGTATCCTTGCCAAAAAAACATTGAAGAATTGCCTTAATATTAACCCATAAATTTTGAATTTTGGGACCACAACAAAGACAGCACTTTGAGCCACATTCAATTGAAAGCCCGCAATTGCCTCCAAACTGAACTTTTGGCTGCGGGTCCCATTTTTTCTAAACATTTAGATTCAATTGTCTCTAACTCGCAACTGCCCTCTTACAGCCTCCACACGCAATCCATGCACTCATAAGTAGGATTTCAGGGGGCATGATCATGGCAATAATTAAGCAAGCCCGTAAGTTATTTTTTAGACAAAGTCAATAATAAATGAGACCGTCATCATGACATCAGTAAAACATGGAGTTTATACTACAATTAATTAGTGTTTAGAAGTAATATTTGTGATTGGACTCACAATCCAGCAATGTAGAAACCAATAAAAATCATTAAAGCAACTGTTCTAGTCCATGTGGGTTCCATGATATGTATTAACCTCTTGAATCCTGGGACTGTTATAAGAAATGAAAGTTAAAAATACGTATTTTTTTATTGCAGATTTGCAAGCTTGAGACTGTTGTGCAATTAATTCTAAAGCCTTTCATTGCTTCCCAGTATTTTTAATTACAGTAATGTGTGCTTATTTGCTTTTGCAGTGCTACGAACAGGTGGTTAACCCACTTGCGGGTCCTATCTAGTACTTGTAGAATCTTTGGATACATTTGTGGGCTTGTTGAAATTTTGGAATTGAATTGGGATTTTCCGTCTTCTGCATTGGTAAAATTTACGGGCTTGAAACATCAAAGGAGGAGATAGGTCGGAGTTATGTTTTTGACAACCGTAGTGATTTTGAGGCTGGAACTCGCAATTGGAATGCAAGTTGCTAAGTGTATCCAACTGAATATCGGTAAAATGTACGGGCTCAAGTAATTGCGATTTGGCAAATTTAATAGGACTCTTTGTCTGAAAAATCTGCAACAATTATAATTACTAGACAGCTTTCTTTTATTCAGAGCATGAAAGTCCCAACAGCAAAGTCCAATCACTTTAAATTGTGTTGTATGAAATGTAAACAATGAGATGACTTTATAGTTAGAAAAATAGAGCATAGGGACAGAGAGAGAGAGGCAGACACAAGACATAGGGAGACACACACAATATATAGAGAAAAAAAGAGACAGGGCATAGGGACATAGTGAGAGAGACAGACACAAGACATAGGGAGACAGAGAGACACACACACACACACACAAGATATATATATATATATATATATATATATATATATATATATTAGAGAGAGAGAGACAGACACAAGATATAGAGAGGAACAGTGAGAAACAGGACATAGGGACAGAGAGATACAGACACAAGACATAGGGAGACACACAGAGAGAGAGAGAGAGAGAGAGAGAGAGAGAGAGAGAGAGAGAGAGAGAGAGAGAGAGAGAGAGAGAGACTCACACACAAGATATAAACATAGAGACAGAGAGAGACAGACAAAAGGCATAGGGAGACAGTGAGACAGACACAACACATAGGGAGACACAGAGAGAGACAACAGACAGACAGGACATAGTGAGACACAGATAGAGAGACAAGACATAGAGAGAGAGACAGACACAAGACAGGGAGAGAGAGACACAGATAGAGAGACATGCCAGAGAGGCAGAAAACATAGTGAGACACAGAGAGAGAGACAAGACATAGAGAGAGAGAGACAGACAGAGACAGTAGATAGGGAGATACAGAGAGACCGACAAAGGACATAATGAGAAACAGAGAGCGAGCGAGACAGGACCTAGGGAGAGAGACAGACACAAGACATAGGGAGAGAGGCACAGGCTGCATATTGGCTCTTACAGGCACAGGGCTGGGGGCGGGCTGTAGCTCGGCCCCTGGTTTCGTCTTTGTGCCTGATTAGGAAACAATGTAATAGTTATAACCGAGGCGATTCATCAATACTATGAAGAGTAACAAATAACGGAAGTTCAAAACAGTAACTTCCGGGTGTAGCAACATGGCAGTTTCGGCTGTTGGGAACATTAGTATTACGTCATCATAGAGCGTCCGGAAGTGCATAGCGTTTCCTTGTCAACCACGTGGAGACCGAGAGCGCTTTAGGACTGAAGGGAAAGTGGCACCAGTATGGAGAGAAGGAAACGATCATTGTCGGCTTCTACGGATAGTCCCCTGCGAAGGAGTAAGAGACGAGGAGCAAATGCCACTGCTATTGAAGAAGTTGAAAAATCAGATAAAGAAAATGTGGCAGAACTGCTGGAGAGAATAGAACCTGTACCAGAGGAGGAGGAGGTTAAAGCAGAGGAGAGCAACGAGAAGGTGAAAACAGTACAAGAAAATAAGTCTGAGGAGCAGTCTGGGGCAAATTTAGGGCAAGAAAAGATCACCCAGAGCCAAGATGAACCTGAGACACTGATCAAGAGTGTGATACCGCGTGGGAAACCCAAATCTGGGAGAGTCTGGAAGAATACCAATAAAAAGAGGTGAGTCTCTTCTTTCTGCCAATTTATTGTTGTTCAGTCGTGTCCAATTCTTGATGACCATATGGACCACTTCACCCCAGGTACATCTTATGTCTGGTTGTGCTTGTTCATAAGGTTTTCTTAGCAAAGATACTGGAGTGGGTTGCCAGTTCCTTCTTAAGTGATTTATCTGACCTCTCTGCTCACAGCTTCATTGGCATACACAAGCCCCATGATAATGTAGCGATCCAGAAGTGGGCTGTCAATTTGATTATCTTAAAGCCCTATGTATTATTAATGCATCTGATAGGGGAGAATAAGTAGTGTATAAACAAAATATTTTTTGCATGAAATAAATCCCAAAATAAACATTAATAAACCTACCGTAAAGTTTGGTAAATATCTGTAGTTGATTTTGAGCTTTAAAACCCCTGCTAAAATTGGCATAAAATGTTGCCCTAGATGCAGTGCCCATTGTGGATCGCTACCTTGTCGTGATGGGGATAGCTTGTGTATCTGAGTGAAGCTGTGAGGTGTACCATGTAGGGTCACCCAAGATGGGAAGGTCATTCCAGAGAAGTCAGACAAATTACGGTCCACTTGAGAGAGAACTGGCAACCCACTTCAGTATCCTTGTCAAGAAAATTGTATTGATAAGCACAACCAGATAGATATGCTTGGTGTGTTGCGATCCATAGGGCCATGGAGGGTCTGACATAAATGAATGCCCTGCACACACGTCTTACACTTTCCAATTTAACTGCTGTGCAGGTTTTCTGAAATGGTAATGGACCGCCCGTTGCGCACATCTTGGGATGCCAAGATGAAGCAGCGACAGGAAAAGAAACTGGTCAAAGCCTTCTCCCAACAGCTGAAAGACGAAAAACAAAATGAGCGAGATGTAAGTGTCTCTTTACTTCTCTTTTCACTCTTGTTGTATCTTGTAATCTAACTTTTTTCTTTGTGATGCAGGAGAAAAAGAGACGCAGAGAAGAGAATCTCCAGCGTCGCCTGGAGAATGAACGGAAGGCTGAAGTGGTACAAGTGGTGAGTCTTCTCGCGCCTATGCTTTCGATGTCTAAAAGTACAAATGTGTCTCAATTTTTGGTACTAAATGTGCATTGTAGCTAGTTTCTTGGACAATAATGATATATTATTTGTAAACTCAATGTTATCTTTATATATTTATTCTACTTTCTTTCAATGAAAGTGTTTTTTATGCGTTCAATGGCACTTCCACTCACTTTAGAAATGTTCTACGTATTTGACTACAGTCTACTTGTGTTAAATTAAGTAAAAAAAAAAAAAAAAATACTGCAAGCTACTAAAATATATTTGAATAAATAATATATTAAAAATTGTTTACTGAACCACAAGAGCTAAAATTGATAACAATATATTAGACTACATTAAATAGACCCTTCTGGATCGCTACCTTGTTGTGGTGAAGGGGCTTGTGTGGTTCCCTGGGGGTTAGGATTCGGTGCTTTCACTGCTGCGGCCTGGATACACTTTCAGTCAGGGAACCAGTCACACCACCTTAAAACCAAGCAGGGCTGGGTCTGGTCAGTACTTGGATGGGAGACCACATAGGAATACCAGGAGCTGTATGCTGTGGTTCACTGGAGAAGGAACTGACAACCCACTCCAGTATATCTGCCATGAATACCAAGTGGATCACCATAGTGTGTGTGGTCCATAAAGTCGGACACTACTAAATAACACAAACTCATTGAATACTCCATTCTGGATTGCTACCTTGTCGTGGTGAAGGGGCTTGTGTACATCAATGAAGCTGTGAGCTATACCATGTAGGGTCACCCAAGATGGGCAGGTCATGGCAGAGAGGTCAAGCAAATTGTGGTCCACTGGAGAAGGAACTGGCAACCCACTGACCTTATGGATAAGCACCAGAGACATAGCGATAGTTGTGACTGGCATGACTGCTGCATGTTTTTTTACAGTGACAAAATCCAAATGAAAAAAATATGACAATGGAATTGCGTTTTACATCTAGACATTGATGATAAGTGTGTGCCACAAAGAAGGTACAAAATAATTATATGGGAGATAGATGCCCACAGGCACATAAGGGTAAGTGTGTATTGAAGGAAGATGCTATTTAGTTTTGAGATGTTCATTAACTATGGGAGCTTTTGGAAAACATCTTGTAATAGGTGACTTTCAAGCTTACAATTTAAAGCAGTAAGGTCAGGGATGAAATAGCACTTGAGATCAGAAATCTAAGATGCTCAACTGAGTATACCTTGTTCTGTAGAAAACTGCCTATTCAGGAGCATCACAAAGGCGTGGACAGACCCTGAAGTGGTAGGCAACTCTTCTGGGCTATAACCCTAAGCCCAAGATGTATGTTTTGGCCTCCTTGGGGTTCATCAGTGAGGTGTATGCTTATTCTCTTGGCTACAGAGCACTGGTTCCATGTCAGAAGCACGTTTGGTAATCTACAAAGGAGAGATCAGTTTCATCAGCGATGCTCAACTGACAAAAAGCATCAGTATAATACTTTGTTCTATAGGTAATGGCCTTACTCAGGAGCAGTCTCCTTGCTATGGATGCCTAAAGAATCACTATACACTTCAATAGTCCAAAATATACATCTAGAACTTACTGTTACAAACTCATACAGAGGTGTCCTATATGCCCTTCCAGTGCTGGAAATATGTATTCACTATAGGAAGAGGTGCTATATTGTTGTTCGTCCATACCCATTTGATCTCTAGTTAGAGTGAATTATTTGGTCCTTTCCTGTTATGAGTACTTGATCACAGGCGGCAGCAGTGGCGGTGAGCATCCACTAGATGTCGCTACCAATGTCATAGTTTTAGGGTTAGGGTAATGTAATCTTGGAATTTGTATGATCTCAGCAGCACTTTACTTAAAAACGGTGTCCAATTTCGGCCTTGCCATCTAGCAGCTCCTTTATGCTGCCACTGCTGGTGTACTCATAAAAGGAATGATCTGATTATTTTTTATCAGGGAATGTCTGGATTTTATTGAGTATATAATAAACCTATGTATCTATTTACTTTTTATTTACTTTATTATGTGCTTATAAGTTCTGTTATTACTTTCTGAAATCCAATAAATAGTACCTGCTTGGGTCTGCTCTTTGCAGCCTATGAAGACACACTCTATAGTTCTGACTGAGCAGTGTCTCATACTACCCAGTCAGTGAACATGTCTCATCACCATGTTGCTGAGACATGTTCACTGATTGGCTCACTGATTTAATGAAGATGATATTAGATTCAAGGGACAGTTCAAAAGGCAACACAGGTACCTGCTTAGTCCCTTCCTTCTTAAGTAGTAAAGAGTACAAGTCTGTTGTGTGTCAAAATAATGATCCAATGCATTTACAAAACACAATGGAGAATGATGTGTAAGCCAACATAAAATATACCTTATAATAGCTAATTTAAATGGAATTTGATACACACAAAAAATAAAAAGTACAGCTAGGCGCTGAAGTAGAAACCATTAAATCAGAGTCCTGAGATTGTGCCGGGCAATGTAATCTTAATCGTCAGATACGGATGTTGGATCCAATCCTCTAGAGAGGGATCTGCAGGTTCAGACCTGGAGGGCTGCACACAGGCCTAGATTTGAGGATTTTCCTGCCACATACAGGTGAGACTACAGTCACCCATGCGCACAGGAAAGAAATCCTGAAATCCAGGCCTGTGTGCAGCCCTCCAAGACCGCACTTGCCCACCCCTGATCTAGATGGATATATAAGACTGGAAAATATAGAAGGGATGGGAGCAGAAGGACCAACTAGTGTAGTATAAAAAAACTATTTGTTCTACGCTTAAGAAAAAATATACTTACACAGTAGTTTATTTTTTATTTTTATAAAAGTCATATTTCATAAAATCAATTTAAAATGTCAATAAAAATACATTAATGTATAGAAAAACATATGCTTTAAGCTGCTGCCATTTTTTTTCTTTAGTTAGTAATAAATATAATTGGAGCATATGAATGGGGAGGTGGCAAGATGCTTTATTATAAGCCAGATTAAGCTATGTCATTGTTATTATTTTTACTATGTCCACTTGGATGCTTTTAATTGATTTTATGATTAGGATGTCTTATTTAAATAGGGAAGAAACAAAATCATAGACATTTTTGTTTTATGTAAAATATCCCTGAAGATGTCCTGTCTGGACGAAACGTGTAGGAGCTTACAATGTTGTTCTGCTGATCTTTTTTTATTTTTATATATACATTCTAAATAGTGTTGTCTTTCATACAACACTATTTAGTTATATTGCTCTCCTTTCCCCCTAAAATTTTAAAATGCAAACCATCGAATATAAATGGGCTTGGAATGTAAAAATATTGTACATTTTAAAAGAGCACATTATAAACTTTACAAACGTTGTGTAATTCCCTTTCCTGAAACTAACAGCATACAGTAAATGCATGTTTCTTAAAGTTATATATCTTAGAGACCATGCCCAAAGGGTATTTGTACATACAAAGCACTTTTTAGTAATCCTCTTGATCTTTTATCAGAACTTATTGGTACCTTCCTGTCTCCCTTAGATCCGGAACCCAGCTAAGCTGAAACGTGCTAAGAAGAAGCAACTGAGACACTTTGCAAAGAGAGACACGCTGAAGCTTTCTCAGTCTGGGAAAAAACAGTCGCCGAATGAATCCGTGCCCTCTAGGAAGCAGACGGTAAAGAAGGAAGGTGCATCTTCTAGCTGAAGAACCTGCAGAGAAATCCGAAGTCCCTGTCAAGACCAAGAGATTGTTCCAACTTGTGTTGTGTGATCTTAAAGACTTTGTTCGTTCTTATTAAACTAAAAGGACTCAGGATGTGGTGCTGCTTGACACTTTTTTTATATCATATATACATCTTTTTAATCTTAAAACCAAAGTAAGAGACGCACTCTGGTGATCACAGTGCCAAGTAACGCGCCTCGCTGGATAGTGTCTATTCACCTCTTTTTCCGCAGTTTTGAGGCGTTGGAGTAGACATTTCCTGTAGCATATCCATCTGTCTGTCCCTGTGCACAGACCAGGTTTACAAATAGCTTAAATTGTTGCTTTCTTTAGATTCAAGTAAAATGTCCATGTTGTGTTATCTCCTTAAAGGCATATTTAGGTTTCAAGGATTACGAATGTACCTGATAAAGGAGAATCGGTAGTGTATGAAAAAATACTAAAATGAATATTATTACATTTGCCCTAACTTTTTTGCTAAATTTCTTGTAGTGACTTTGAGTTAACACACCTAAAATTAGCATGCAATTCATAATTCATTTTGAAACAATGTTATAGCTGCCTGTGATTGGCCAATCTGTGATGGCAGTTTGTTCAGCAAAGAATCATGGAATGTGTAGACTTGTTTTCCCATGCACAAGGAAGCAAGGCGGAGCTCCGACATTGCTATGTGGAGCTCTGCATTATTGACTTGAAGGTTAGTACAAGGTTAGAAAACATACCCAATTGCAGTGTTTTATTTGTAGGTACACTGTGCCCCTGTAAGCAGCTCTGGGGGTGTGGAAAACCATTTTATTTTTAAATAAAATAAATCTGTATGTGTATAGAATGACTCCATGTCATGTGTGTGTCTGATATAAGCAGTATGTGTTAGATTAGAATAAGGTAAAAGAAAGGGAAACTTGGGTTTAGCCATCTTGTGCTCTAGAGCAGGAGATGGGAAGAACTTAATAGTATTTTATTTTTATGTAGTATCCGTGACACAGACATCGGATTAAACATGCCACATGTATGTGATCACATATATTTGTGTGCTGTAATTAATGAATGACAGGGGCGAGTGAGGTGTCCAGCTTTGCCCATAAATTCAGCCACCTCCTTAAATATGTGATTATCTTGTGACCCAATAAATTAATGAATGATAAAGGAAATGCAGGAACATAAGGAAGTATAGGCAAGACTTCCTAGAGGGCCAAACGGGGGCAAACATTTTACAATGATGGCATAGATTGTCCCTAACTATAGAATAACAGGTAATCTTTTGGTGAGAGAAAACAATGGTTTGGAGATTTGCTTCTGGGATTTTGTGAGAGTAGCGAAAAAGAAAGATGAGGTATGAGGACATGGCCTTCTGAAGGAGACAATAGGTGGGAGGAACCTCAGTGCTGAGATTCTGAATGGACAGAATCATTATGGAAGGCCCAAAACAATTGGGCTGCTTATTTGATCGTGATAAATATTTATGTAAAGGATTAGCAAGTTTATTTATGAAAAAACAACTATATGGGCAATAGTAGGCTAAAGGAGAGGCTGAATCCCTCTATTGGACGAGACCAGACTGATGTCCTACAAGATACTTCTCTCTGGGCACAATTAATCTATAAGAGGTTGCGCTCAGAGTGGATTGTCATGCCCATAGAACTAACCTATTATAATTTGTTGTCTGAGCACCACAATTTTTTTTGTTTATTCAAATTACCCTTGGGGCTTAGTCTCCCTAAGGGTGACGGGGGAATTCAGATGTGGACCCCTTGCTCACTGTGCCTAAGGGAGTTCAGCTACACACCACTGAAGAGGCCAAATATATGTCTGGATTTTGCGTTTACTCCTGTTCATTGTAGAATTGCCTGGTATTTCAGGGCTGGATCATTCTGAGTGAGACCAGACTGATATACTACAGGATATTTCTTCATGTGAAGGGCACAAGTGGCTAAAAGAGGTTGCTCAGTGGGTTATCCAAAGAACAAACCTATTAACGTTGGTTCTGATTGAGCGCCTCTATATTTGGGGGGATTTGATTTATAAAATTAGTAACCAGAAACGAAATATGATTTCTGATATAGGGCACATAAAATGATGATGATGAAGACAGCTAGTGATTTATTAATAGTATGCCGTATTGCATTCATTTGTAATGGAGGTGTATACTTCAAGGTCTCCAGCAAAGACAGAGAACACTAGTAAACCGAGGTGTACTTGATGGTGTCTGGTGAACCGCAATCATTGAGGCAGGGGATGTGCATGGCCAGATTGATTAGGTGATTATGGGACACAACCAAACAAACTGGCATCTAATGGGGCTTACATGTGTGAGAGAGCCTATGGGGCAAGCAAATGAGCAACTGTTAGGTGTAGGCAAGCAATTAAGGGGTGCATACAAGGGAATAAGTGATTGCGAGCCACTCAAGTGAATATTCAATTGTACAGTTTACTAGAGCAAAGAGGTAACTGTGGGATGTAGCAGAGTGCAAAGGGGGCAGTGGAGTGAACTAGGGAACAAAGAATGGGAATAAGGAGCATCAAATGGAACCCATAAGGGCAAATGGCAGCTAAGCATAAAAGGTTAAACGGGCATTGAAAAGGCATATGTGAGACGTCAACAAGGGAAGTGTTGGCAAGTGTGTGAGTGGAGGAGCTTATGGGAAGATGAGGTGTATGCAGGAGAAAAGGCAATGAGGGGTGACAGGTGCGACTAAGCAGAGGAGAGGGGCAGTGAGAGTGAAGAGTTATTGAGGGAAGAATGCTAGACCAAAATACCAAACAGGGAGAGTTTGAGGGCTCAAGAATTTAGGGAGAACAACACGGCAATAAGATAGAGAGGGGGCACAGTTAGGCATTGAGCGGATATACTAGGGCTATTTAGGCAGTGAGGGGGGAGGGGGTGCTGTGGTTATTTAGGCAGTGAGGGGGGAGTCTTGTGGTTATTTAGGCAGTGAGGGGGAGTCTTGTGGTTATTTAGGCAGTGAGGGGGAGTCTTGTGGTTATTTAGGCAGTGAGGGGGAGTCTTGTGGTTATTTAGGCAGTGAGGGGGGAGTCCTGTGGTTATTTAGGCAGTGAGGGGGGAGTCCTGTGGTTATTTAGGCAGTGAGGGGGAGTCTTGTGGTTATTTAGGCAGTGAGGGGGAGTCTTGTGGTTATTTAGGCAGTGAGGGGGAGTCTTGTGGTTATTTAGGCAGTGAGGGGGAGTCTTGTGGTTATGTAGGCAGTGAGGGGGAGTCTTGTGGTTATTTAGGCAGTGAGGGGGGAGTCTTGTGGTTATTTAGGCAGTGAGGGGGGAGTCTTGTGGTTATTTAGGCAGTGAGGGGGAGTCTTGTGGTTATTTAGGCAGTGAGGGGGGAGTCCTGTGGCTATTTAGGCAGTGAGGGGAAGTCTTGTGGTTATTTAGGCAGTGAGGGGGGAGTCCTGTGGTTATTTAGGCAGTGAGGGGGAGTCTTGTGGTTATTTAGGCAGTGAGGGGGGAGTCTTGTGGTTATTTAGGCAGTGAGGGGAAGTCTTGTGGTTATTTAGGCAGTGAGGGGGGAGTCCTGTGGCTATTTAGGCAGTGAGGGGAAGTCTTGTGGTTATTTAGGCAGTGAGGGGGGAGTCCTGTGGTTATTTAGGCAGTGAGGGGGAGTCTTGTGGTTATTTAGGCAGTGAGGGGGAGTCTTGTGGTTATTTAGGCAGTGAGGGGTAGTCTTGTGGTTATTTAGGCAGTGAGGGGGGGTGCTGTGGTTATTTAGGCAGTGAGGGGGGAGTCTTGTGGTTATTTAGGCAGTGAGGGGTAGTCTTGTGGTTATTTAGGCAGTGAGGGGGGAGTCCTGTGGTTATTTAGGCAGTGAGGGGGGAGTCCTGTGGTTATTTAGGCAGTGAGGGGGAGTCTTGTGGTTATTTAGGCAGTGAGGGGGGAGTCCTGTGGCTATTTAGGCAGTGAGGAGGAGTCTTGTGGTTATTTAGGCAGTGAGGGGGGAGTCCTGTGGCTATTTAGGCAGTGAGGGTGAGCCCTGTGGCTATTTAGGCAGTGAGGGGGGGGGGGGGGTGCTGTGGTTATTTAGGCAGTGAGGGGGGAGTCCTGTGTTTATTTAGGCAGTGAGGGGGGAGTCCTGTGGTTATTTAGGCAGTGAGGGGGGAGTCTTGTGGTTATTTAGGCAGTGAGGGGGGGGGGTGCTGTGGTTATTTAGGCAGTGAGGGGGGAGTCTTGTGGTTATTTAGGCAGTGAGGGGGAGTCTTGTGGTTATTTAGGCAGTGAGGGGGGAGTCCTGTGGCTATTTAGGCAGTGAGGGGAAGTCTTGTGGTTATTTAGGCAGTGAGGGGTAGTCTTGTGGTTATTTAGGCAGTGAGGGGGAGTCTTGTGGTTATTTAGGCAGTGAGGGGGGAGTCCTGTGGCTATTTAGGCAGTGAGGGGAAGTCTTGTGGTTATTTAGGCAGTGAGGGGTAGTCTTGTGGTTATTTAGGCAGTGAGGGGGAGTCTTGTGGTTATTTAGGCAGTGAGGGGGGAGTCCTGTGGCTATTTAGGCAGTGAGGGTGAGCCCTGTGGCTATTTAGGCAGTGAGGGGGGGGGGGGGGGGGGTGCTGTGGTTATTTAGGCAGTGAGGGGGGAGTCCTGTGTTTATTTAGGCAGTGAGGGGGGAGTCCTGTGGTTATTTAGGCAGTGAGGGGGGAGTCTTGTGGTTATTTAGGCAGTGAGGGGGGGGTGCTGTGGTTATTTAGGCAGTGAGGGGTAGCCCTGTGGTTATTTAGGCAGTGAGGGGGGAGTCTTGTGGTTATTTAGGCAGTGAGGGGGGAGTCCTGTGGTTATTTAGGCAGTGAGGGGGGAGTCTTGTGGTTATTTAGGCAGTGAGGGGGGAGTCCTGTGGTTATTTAGGCTGTGAGGTGGGAGTCCTGTGGTTATTTAGGCTGTGAGGGGGGAGTCCTGTGGTTATTTAGGCAGTGAGGGGGGAGTCCTGTGGTTATTTAGGCAGTGAGGGGGAGTCTTGTGGTTATTTAGGCAGTGAGGGGGAGTCTTGTGGTTATTTAGGCAGTGAGGGGGGAGTCCTGTGGCTATTTAGGCAGTGAGGGTGAGCCCTGTGGGTATTTAGGCAGTGAGGGGGGGGGGGGGGGGGGTGCTGTGGTTATTTAGGCAGTGAGGGGGAGTCTTGTGGTTATTTAGGCAGTGAGGGGGAGTCCTGTGGTTATTTAGGCAGTGAGGGGGAGTCTTGTGGTTATTTAGGCAGTGAGGGGGATTCTTGTGGTTATTTAGGCAGTGAGGGGGGAGTCCTGTGTTTATTTAGGCAGTGAGGGGGGAGTCCTGTGGTTATTTAGGCAGTGAGGGGGGAGTCCTGTGGTTATTTAGGCAGTGAGGGGGGGGGGGGGGGTGCTGTGGTTATTTAGGCAGTGAGGGGGTAGTCCTGTGGTTATTTAGGCAGTGAGGGGGGAGTCTTGTGGTTATTTAGGCAGTGAGGGGGGAGTCCTGTGGTTATTTAGGCAGTGAGGGGGGAGTCTTGTGGTTATTTAGGCAGTGAGGGGGGAGTCCTGTGGTTATTTAGGCAGTGAGGGGGGAGTCTTGTGGTTATTTAGGCAGTGAGGGGGGAGTCCTGTGGTTATTTAGGCAGTGAGGGGGAGTCTTGTGGTTATTTAGGCAGTGAGGGGGGAGTCCTGTGGTTATTTAGGCAGTGAGGGGGGAGTCCTGTGGTTATTTAGGCAGTGAGGGGGGAGTCCTGTGGTTATTTAGGCAGTGAGGGGGGGGGGGGGGTGCTGTGGTTATTTAGGCAGTGAGGGGGGAGTCCTGTGGTTATTTAGGCAGTGAGGGGGGAGTCCTGTGGTTATTTAGGCAGTGAGGGGGGAGTCTTGTGGTTATTTAGGCAGTGAGGGGGGGAGTCCTGTGGTTATTTAGGCAGTGAGGGGGGAGTCCTGTGGTTATTTAGGCAGTGAGGGGGAGTCCTGTGGTTATTTAGGCAGTGAGGGGGAGTCTTGTGGTTATTTAGGCAGTGAGGGGGAGTCCTGTGGTTATTTAGGCAGTGAGGGGGGAGTCCTGTGGTTATTTAGGCAGTGAGGGGGGGGGTCCTGTGGTTATTTAGGCAGTGAGGGGGAGTCCTGTGGTTATTTAGGCAGTGAGGGGGAGTCTTGTGGTTATTTAGGCAGTGAGGGGGAGTCTTGTGGTTATTTAGCTAGTGAGGGGGGAGTCCTGTGGTTATTTAGGCAGTGAGGGGGGAGTCCTGTGGTTATTTAGGCAGTGAGGGGGGAGTCCTGTGGTTATTTAGGCAGTGAGGGGGGAGTCCTGTGGTTATTTAGGCAGTGAGGGGGAGTCCTGTGGTTATTTAGGCAGTGAGGGGGAGTCTTGTGGTTATTTAGGCAGTGAGGGGGAGTCTTGTGGTTATTTAGGCAGTGAGGGGGAGTCCTGTGGTTATTTAGGCAGTGAGGGGGGAGTCCTGTGGTTATTTAGGCAGTGAGGGGGGAGTCCTGTGGTTATTTAGGCAGTGAGGGGGGAGTCTTGTGGTTATTTAGGCAGTGAGGGGGAGTCCTGTGGTTATTTAGGCAGTGAGGGGGGAGTCCTGTGGTTATTTAGGCAGTGAGGGGGAGTCTTGTGGTTATTTAGGCAGTGAGGGGGGAGTCCTGTGGTTATTTAGGCAGTGAGGGGGAGTCTTGTGGTTATTTAGGCAGTGAGGGGGGAGTCCTGTGGTTATTTAGGCAGTGAGGGGGGAGTCCTGTGGTTATTTAGGCAGTGAGGGGGGAGTCCTGTGGTTATTTAGGCAGTGAGGGGGGAGTCCTGTGGTTATTTAGGCAGTGAGGGGGAGTCCTGTGGTTATTTAGGCAGTGAGGGGGAGTCCTGTGGTTATTTAGGCAGTGAGGGGGAGTCTTGTGGTTATTTAGGCAGTGAGGGGGAGTCTTGTGGTTATTTAGGCAGTGAGGGGGAGTCTTGTGGTTATTTAGGCAGTGAGGGGGAGTCCTGTGGTTATTTAGGCAGTGAGGGGGGAGTCTTGTGGTTATTTAGGCAGTGAGGGGGAGTCTTGTGGCTATTTAGGCAGTGAGGGGGAGTCCTGTGGTTATTTAGGCAGTGAGGGGGGAGTCCTTTGGCTATTTAGGCAGTGAGGGAGCAAGCTAGGGGTATCAATCAAAGGGGATCTTGGTTAATAAGGTTATGGGAAGGATTAAAATCAGGTAGCTATGAGTGGTGCCAAAGGATGGGTAAGCATGAGCAGCTGCTTAGAGTAAGTATGTTGCAGTATGAAAATATAACCGCATGAATATAGCGTAGAAGCCAAAACTGTAGATATAGAGTATTATTATAGTTTTTTTATAACGCGCCGACATATTCCGTAGCGCTGTACATAAATTAGGTTCAGACAAAGATAAATACAGATTATCATTTAGCAAAGCAAGGAGGGCCCTGTCTTTGAGCTAGGAATCCAATGTCCATGGTGAATTCCCAAAGTACTTAGGATAGAAACTCGCAGACTTACAATCTAAGGTATAGTGAGTGGTAAAAGAGGGATGAGAGAGGTGATAAGTGTGTTAGGATGGAAGGTAATACGCTTCTTTAAAGAGATGCTTTTTAAGTGAGGTTTTAAATGTTTTCAGGCTAGAGGATAATCTGGTGGAGCGAGGCAAGGAGTTCCAGAGACTAGGGGCAGCACGAGAAAAGTCCTGGAGGCGGGAGTGAGAGGAGGTGACAAGAGTTGTAGAAAGAAGAAGGTCATTAGCAGAACAAAGAGGGCGGGTGGGGGAGTATTTGGAGATGAGAGCAGAGATGGAAGGGGGAGCATTATTGTTGAGGGCTTTGTAAGTTAGGGTCATGATTACATTTTATTCTTGGGGCTAAGGGAAGTCAGTGGAGAGATTGACAGAGAGGTGATGCCGACACTGAACGTTGTGTATGGAAGATGAGTCTAGCAGAGGCATTCATAATGGACTGAAATGGAGACAGTAGAGTATGCAATAAGTGGGTGTGAAAGTAAAAGGTTTCAAAGTAGGTAAATATAAGTGAAGAGCAAGTGCTGAAAAAATATAAGAATGCCTTATTTTTCCTTAAAAAAGAAAAGGGATGACTGTTGTATATATTATAATGAGTGCATTAAATAGCTAATGATATACTGAGGTGGTTCAGTCCTTCAGTCGTGTCTGACTCTCTGTGACCCATATATCTTTGTTTCTGGTAGCTTATTCATAAGCTTTTCTTGGCAAAGATACTGGAGTGGTTGCCAGTTCCTCCTTCAATGGACAATGATTTGTTTTTCCTCTCTGCTATGATCTGCCCATCTTGGGTGACCCTACATGGTATAACTCGCAGCTTCACTGATGTACACAAGCCCCTTCACCACAAGAAGTTAGCAGACCAGAAGGGATGCTGAGGTGTGTATAACTAAATTATTCTGTTAACCAATACAGCTTAAATATTAAATATATTTGAATCACATTCAAAGTGTATTTAAAAGTTTACTTGATGGTAAAATGAAACAATTAACACAAAATATACAATTTATAAACGTATTGAAAATTCGGTAATGGTGGCTAATGTCAAAAGCTGAAATTTGCAGGGAGAGGGGTGTGTTGTCCTGGGTTCCTGTGGTAAGAAATGGCAGATAATAAATACCCTCCTGTTTCTGCAAATAGAAGTAGGGTTAGATGTCTTGAGAAAATGGGAAGTACTCTCTCACTTGGTTTGGAGTGTTAATACTGGAATTGTATTGATGAGTGTGCATGGTGATAATATAAACTGGAGGTTGTTTTTAGAGAGGATAGAGGGGTGGAATGGTCTCCATGAACTATGAGTATTGTGGTTTGTGACTGTAATGGAGTGAACAACTGAACCTACAAAAATTATGTATGGTATTTTAATAGGCTGGAAGAAAACGTGGAGAGCAGAACATGGTCTCGGACTGTGTTTGGAGTGGTTGTACCAGGATTGTATTTCTGAAGAGACTCTGCCAATGTCACTGGGCCTCATCATCTACTCAGCAGATTCACTCTCCAACTTCTATTTACTGTGTTTTCTTTTGCCGCTAGACCTAGAGCCGCTCACACCACCGCCTCTCTTCAGCCTCTGAACTCATATAACTTTTTTCAAAGCACCATGTGTGTAATATTTTAAACTCAAAGACAGGGCCCTCTACTTTTTGTCATGTGTTTAATATTGTTTTAGCGCTACGGAATATGTTGGCGCGTTACAAATAAACAATAATAATCTTTTATTTTTTATTTTTACTTAACCCCTATAAAGCTTGACAGAATATGTTGGCACATTAGAAAAAAAAATGGTAATAACTGTATTGGTGATTGTGTATGATTATTCTATAAGAGCTTGATAATGATACAGGATATTATACATACCAGTGTGTACAAGTGGAATGATTCATGTAAGCAGAGTGTACATGATTAATTCATAATTTTATAATATTGATACTGGTATATCTTGAAGAAGATCCTCATGGGAGCAGATATTTGAATGGAATACATGTGCAAGCTAAGTGAAACATGAACATGAACTACTGAAGTGTCTTCAATAATTTGTCTTGTGTAAAATAAATAATTAACACAGCCCCATTTCAATAAAACTTAGTGGCAGAGTAGGGCCCCATAGGATAAGCCTCCCACTCAAGCTACCAACACACTAGCAATCAAAGATAAAGTCCTATTGACACTTTCAGAAGGAACTAAATATAAGATGTTATCTAAAAAAGCTTTTGGTATTTGTGCTATTTTTATTTGTTACATCTATTGATCCTTTAAATAAAGGACTAGCTTAAAATATATATAAGAAACCACATATGCAGCTTTAATACAGTGCAGGTAAATATTAAATGTTAATTTCTCAATTGAATTTATGTTGGAAAATGTATGACAGATATAGAAATGTATGAACATGGTATGCTCAACCACAAATATCTATCTGTATTTGAAGGATAAATAACAAGCTAGAGAGAGACAACATTATTTTATTATCTTCAAGATCAAAACTGAGAAAACACCCTTTTGCTTCTCACACCCAGTTGTTGAAGAATTGCTTGAAAAGTGGTGATTCGTTACCCTCAGACACTACTTGGACCTAGAGTAAAAAAATAAAATAAGTTGGACAAGAATAATATCAAGGAGATGAGACTGACAGAAATCTGATTTATTACTAATACACTTATTGTCCATCTTGTACCACTATTGTAATGTAAATGTATTCAAAAATGTAAAAATACATAAAGCAGCATGTACAATATTTCACTGGACAACATCATATACATGGTATACTCAGTGCTATTACTAGTAGCTTCATGATCTACCACTAATTCTTAGCACTATTCAAAGTAATGTACGTATTCAGGGCCACTGTGGTCCAATTATTTCTATCATGTATTTATTAAACATTACAAAGTGTTTGTGTTTCTGAACAGCCAGAGCTCGGGCAGGTTCTGGTCCATGTGCCATCATATGCCAGTCTTCAAGGACAAAGAGGGATCAGCACAGAATAATACTACTGAGGAATTTACGTTAAAAGGTACTCTATTCAAATCATTGTAAACCCAAACCAATCTTTTGTGTCACCTTTAATATTACTCTGTTCAAAATGTTCTGTATCTCAAAGGCAGTCCACATGAGCACTGGTGATGAGCCAGGTGCTCTACAGATCAAAATGGTGAGATTTATATCATCGAAAAAATACATTAAAGTGAAATTGTGGTGGAATTGTTTTCTTTTCCTATGCCCGAACATGTTAGAGAAAGCAAAAGGGCAAGGGACCTTGTAGATCTCTAAAATGGAAATGCCTTGTGCATTGTTTCCATTCGTTTGGTTAAAATAGCATATAAAGGCATTTTTTCAGAAACCCTTCTTTACACTTCATCTCAATTTTCTTTCAATTCTAGGGTAGGTGCAACACCTGTGTGTGTATTTTAGTGTTTTAGTAATATATAAAACCTTCTCATTTAAATACACCATAGAACACTGGAGAATACAGTGGCCATTTAATAGTTGCCTCATGCTGATACTACCTACTATGAATGGAGGACATTTAAATGAATGGTATTATCAGTTATCATGGTATCTATGAACAGGCCCTCTACCAAAAATGTCATCAGCCAATTGAGTGGAAGCAGAAAACACACATGTAGCTCATTCACTATAGAATCCCTGTGTAAACTAATGCATAATCCAGTGAAAATATGTAAATGCAATAGTTATGGTGGCAGTGGTCATGAGATTATGAATTCTACCTGTGGTGCATAAATTAGAGACTCTGATGGACAACCCTCTTGTTCCATGACCAGGATCCTCGAATGATCTCCTGCCAACTGTTGCTATAACTAGCTTGTTTAAATGGTTGCGTTGCTTAACTCTACTGCCAACTGTTGCCATAACTAGCTCGTTTAAATGGTTGCGTTGCTTAACTCTACTGCCAACTGTTGCCATAACTAGCTCGTTTAAATGGTTGCGTTGCTTAACTCTACTGCCAACTGTGCCATAACTAGCTTGTTTAAATGGTTGCGTTGCTTAACTCTACTGCCAACTGTTGCCATAACTAGCTTGTTTAAATGGTTGCATTGCTTAACTCTACTGCCAACTGTGCCATAACTAGCTCGTTTAAATGGTTACGTTGCTTAACTCTACTGCCAACTGTTGCCAGAACTAGCTCGTTTAAATGGTTACGTTGCTTAACTCTACTGCCAACTGTTGCCAGAACTAGCTCGTTTAAATGGTTACGTTGCTTAACTCTACTGCCAACTGTTGCCATAACTAGCTCGTTTAAATGGTTGCGTTGCTTAACTCTACTGCCAACTGTTGCCATAACTAGCTTGTTTAAATGGTTGCATTGCTTAACTCTACTGCCAACTGTGCCATAACTAGCTCGTTTAAATGGTTACGTTGCTTAACTCTACTGCCAACTGTTGCCAGAACTAGCTCGTTTAAATGGTTACGTTGCTTAACTCTACTGCCAACTGTTGCCAGAACTAGCTCGTTTAAATGGTTACGTTGCTTAACTCTACTGCCAACTGTTGCCATAACTAGCTCGTTTAAATGGTTGCGTTGCTTAACTCTACTGCCAACTGTTGCCATAACTAGCTTGTTTAAATGGTTGCGTTGCTTAACTCTACTGCCAACTGTGCCATAACTAGCTTGTTTAAATGGTTGCGTTCCTTAACTCTACTGCTAACTGTGCCATAACTAGCTCGTTTAAATGGTTGCGTTGCTTAACTCTACTGCCAACTGTGCCATAACTAGCTCGTTTAAATGGTTGCGCTGCCAACTGTTGCCATAACTAGCTTGTTTAAATGGTTGCGTTGCTTAACTCTACTGCCAACTGTGCCATAACTAGCTCGTTTAAATGGTTGCGTTGCTTAACTCTACTGCCAACTGTTGCCATAACTAGCTTGTTTAAATGGTTATGTTGCTTAACTCTGATTCCATTCACCAATAGTATATTTTGTGTGCTTTATTTACTGGACTAGCGTCAGCATCCTGGTACTGAGCTTCCATCTTTTTTTTTTTTGACAATACGAGAACGTCTCACCTGTGTTTTGAGTGAGTACTTCATGAGAGTCAGGAATTCATTTGCAATCTCAAGAGAGCTTTCCCGTTCTTCCTTGTTCGCCTTTTTACCTGAAAGAAAGCATCCACAACTTGATATTGTGTTGTTTTACACAAGTAACTTGATAATATTTCACTAAGCTAGTTCCAGGTGGAATGGTTACTAACTATTCCTTGTGTTTTTTGGTTATGTGTATGTGCATTATCAGGGTTACTTTCATCAGGTGTCCTGGAAAGAAGAGCTACCGAACATTATGCATTTATCATAAATAAAATTAATATTGAATGACTTAAAAAAAAACTATTAAATATTAAATTGACTTTCAAAGATTAGAGAATCAGCTTCTAGTCAATCTCTTTTTCTCTACAACTATAAGTTTACTATCCCATCTGGATCGCTATCTTGTTGTGGTGAAGGGGCTGGTGTACCTCAATGATGCTGTGAGCTATACCATGTAGGGTCACCAAAAATGGGTAGGTCATAGTAAAGAGGTCAGACAAATCATGGTCTACTGGAGAAGGAACTGACACCCACTCCAGTATCTTTGCCAAGAAAACCTTATGGATAAGCACAACTAGAGACATAATGATGTGTCAGACATGCTGAGATCCATAGGCTGAAGGGGAAATTTGGCTGAGAGACAGGTCTAAAAGGTTTTAAGATCAATCTCACTAGAACGGAGACCAAACAATCATCCCCAGAGAAAAAGCCCTTGTGCCAATATTTTTTTTTTATGAAAACAGGCTCCGGGGCCTGTGTTACTATAATTTTGTGCCTGAAAATTTAGCAGCTGCCTGCTATACAAAGCCACCCCTGCCACTGACCTTATATTCAGTAGAGACCAGCAGCTGCTGAATCTGAACTTTGAAAATAAGTTTAATGTTGAACATCCCTTTTTAGATCATCACTAATATCGTTTCTAAAGAGTGTGTAACGCTCCAGTGGGAGCTCATGCGCACTCTTTAGAAACTATTGTACAGATTCCGTACAAGCGCAGTGTTAGTCGCACGTGCGTAAAAGCATGGTAATAGGCGCACATGCGCATAAGCGTAGCACTAGACGTGCACATTAGCTGTGTGTATGCAAAAGAGCGGAGGTAAAGAGATACAGGGGAGGGAGGAGGGGGAAAGAGACAGGAGAGGGAGGTGGGGGGAAAGAGACGCAGGTGAGCAAGGGGGGGAAAGAGACACAGGGGAGGAAGGGGGAGAGACACAGGGGAGGGAGGGGGAAAGACACAGGGAAGGGAGGGGGGAAGAGACACAGGGAAGGGAGGGGGGAAGAGACACAGGGAAGGGGGGGGGAAGAGACACAGGGGAGGAAGGGGGAGAGACACAGGGGAGGGAGGTGGAAAGACACAGGGAAGGGAGGGGGGAAGAGACACAGGGAAGGGAGGGGGGAAGAGACACAGGGGAGGAAGAGGGGGAGAGACACAGAAGAGGGAGAGGGCGGGAAAGAAACACAGGGGAGGAGGGGAGTGACACAGGGGAGGTAGAGGGGGGAAAGAAACACAGGGGAGGGAGGGCAGAAGAGACACAGGGGAGGGAGGGGGAGAAGAGACACAGGGGAGGGAGGGGGAGAAGAGACACCGGGGAGGGAGGGGGAGAAGAGACACCGGGGAGGGAGGGGGAGAAGAGACACCGGGGAGGGGGAGAAGAGACACTGGGGAGGGAGGGGGAGAAGAGACACTGGGGAGGGAGGGGGAGAAGAGACACGGGAGGGGGAGAAGAGACACAGGGGAGGGCGCGGGAAAGAGACACAGGGGAGGGCGCGTGAAAGAGACACAGGGGAGGGGGGTGGGGGAGTGACATATGTAATATTATACTGTCATTTATGACGGGTAAACGACTAGTTGAATATAAATAAGAGAGATAGTTGTGTTTACTTATCTCAATAGGGCTTTGCTATTCTATTGTTTAATCAGAAAATGAGAACAATGGTCTAAGAAAGCACCTGCCAGTGAGATAAAAGAAAACAGTCCTGCCAGCTTTCCATCCAGTCTCAACAAAGCCAATGTTTAACATGAATCCATGCACCCTAGCAAGAATAAGCATCTAGAACCTTTACATAGACACTTAATCTGCTCTTTAACATAAAAGAAGCTTATGTTTAAGTGGAACTTGCCCTTTAAGCCATTATTCTGGATATAAAATGAATTTGCCAAAACCTAATTTTATAAAATTTTAACACATGATTAAAACATATCTCTCCTGCTTTTTGGTCACTATAGTGGTCCTGTAGCTGTTTTGTATTGTCCTGCTAGAGCCCACATTATAACACTTATTTGAACCCTTTCAGTTGCTCCCACCTTTCCACACGTAGATCTTCCCGACTGAGTCCAAGATAAAGCAGTCATCTGTGATCAATTGCTCCTTACGAAAGAGACATCCTTCCCCAACACGCGATACTTGCATTTTTCCACTGGCATTAGAGACCTTGAAGAGAGAGGATTAAGCATAAGGTTGTTGCAGAAACCAAGAGCTCTTACAGTATTTCAAAGACACTTACCTGATAGAGCACTGCTCCTTTTGTGTGTCTCTCATCTGCTACTTTGTCATCTTCAGGACTTCCTTCTCTTAGAGTATCTGGCCGGGCACCTAAGATCTACATGGAGAATTTTCTCACATTGATGTGTTCATTTAGTTACATAGTAATTGAAGTTGAACAAATACTTTTAGTCCATCAAGTTCAAGCATCTTAGATCTCCTCTGATCTTTGTAATATTACGTAGAATAATTGTTAATTGATCCAGAAGAAGGCAAACAGCAAAAACCAAATTGAAACATTGCCAATTGTCTCAAAATTCCTTCCTGACCCTAGATACTGGCAATTGGATTCCTCCCTGGATCAATGCCCCTTGTATAGTTATCCAGTATAACCCTGAATGCTCCTTTGATTCAAAAATATATCATTTTTTTTAAAGCTATCTAATGAATCCACCTTCACCACCTCCTTTGGTAGAGAATTCCACAGTTTAACCAACCTGTGGAGAACCCTTTTCTTTCCTTACAGTGAAATATTTTTCCTTCTGATGTTGTCTCGTCAGTTGAAACCCTCTTGGCACCAAAAGTGGTCCCATCGTCTAGTACCACCCTCATTCCCGTATGTCCCATTAGCTTTTCTTTTTACTGATTCTTATACCTCCTCCGTTTTCATACTACATATTTGTCAGGATACCTGGATCATTTCCTCTGGCTCCTCTCCTTCTTGAATAATCTCCACCTTTGCAGATCCACGCCTTTCACTGTCTCTGATCTGATTGGCCAGATCGCGCGCTCTGTTTCTCTCCATCATATTAGACTGAGAGCCTGACCAGACATAGATAAACTGAGAGAAGGAGTGAGAAAAACAGACTAAAGTGAAGCACATATGTTACAAAAAAATAGCAGCATTTAAATGTCATATTTAAAGACACACAGCAAAGGACACTGGCAATAAACATAATGCAACTGGTTATAATTAAAAGTTCCAAGTGGAAGTGCCTTAACCCTCTCACTTTTGAAGAAAAGTTAATTGATGTAAATTAATTATATATCACGTATATAGTTGTCAGTGTTGGTCCCGTTGCAATGTTAGTCACACAATGTTAAATAATTGCAGTCCTCGCATAGCGAAAACTCGAACGCGTAACTCGAAAACACCAAAATAATAAAATAAAATAAAAATAATAATAATAATAATAACACACTCACACACAGCACAGGGGGAGAGCCTGGGAGTGACGTAGCAAACAAATTGGAGCCATATTTGGCGTTTTTCATCTCTCGCAAATCGGCTAAGCGAAGGGAAATAATGGCGGCCGAAAAAACTCAGCAAGGCCAGGCACGCGGGACGACGCCGAAGACAGTAACACTTACACAAACAATGCCAGTCAGCGCACGCTCCGCAAATGGTGCTCAGAGGAGCAAAAGCCTCACATTGTGTGGCAAGTAGCATTGCCAGCCTTATAATTTTATTCCCGTCATTTTTGACAGGCAATTTCCTATTATTAATATATTTGATGCACAGACGGTCCCCGGGTTACAGACGAGACATGTTCCTGAGGATGTCTTTAGGTCAGATTTGTATGTAACTCAGGCATCAGGGGCAGTTCTACCAGTGTGGCAGGTGATGCAGTGCACCAGGACCCTCTTCTGGCGGCCCAGAATTATGTAATTTTTTTTTATTTCCATTTTTTTCTGGAGTGTAGGGGGCCCTTCTGAGGCCTCCCACCCCAGCCCAACCCACCAAGGCACCACTGGGACCCCCCTGTGCCTCCTTGACCAAACACACACCCCTAGCCAAAAATGTGTGTGTGCCAGTTTAGGAAAGATCATTTCTACTGAAGCTCCAACAGGTGGCAGTGTGGATCAGTTCAGCATGCTGGAAATGTGCATCAGGGAAGATGGTAAGAGAGCAAGGTTCTGTGATGGAGAAGAAAAGGAGATATGGATGGGTGCTGAGAGGGGTAGGATGCTGTGCAGTGATGGATGCTAAGAGGGGGGCCGCTATGTGGGGGTGATCCTGAAACGGCCACCTAATTCAGTAAAATTTGGACCAAACCACAGTGAAGATCTCCTAAAAGCATGTTGAAATACTTTTTAAAAATTTATGAAATACATGCACTTTTCACTAAGATATCAATAAAGTAAAGTCTGTGTTTACACGAGTCACTGACTGCCCCCAGCCAGACATACTCTACAGATGCATGTAGTGAGCAAAAGAAAAACAGAGGTTAACCCTCACCACATCTATCTGTGCAGAGTGTGGTATGCTGGAATCACCTAAACAGGACAGTTATAGGTTATGAGTACATTCCTGAGTTTGGGGAAAAACTGCTCAATCAGTGTCCTCACCACACAGCTCGGCTCTCTGTTCTTAATCATGAAACAGTCAGTGGGCAGGACAGACTGCGTTTGTAAGCAGACTTAAAACTTTTAGCTGTTACTAGTGAAATTATAAAATTAAATAGATAATTTAACATACACTCTTGTGCTCATTCACACCATGAACAACACTTGGAGAGAGGTAAATGGACCTTTCTACACGTGCAAACACCAGCAAGGATATATAATGTAAGTGGGTTGTCACCTTTCCTGTGTCCAGGATGAAACAGTCCCCCTTATTGAAGCTCTCCCATTTCAGATCTGTCTCCGCAGCCCGGATCTGTTTTCGCCCTCTCACATGGTATAGATGGTTGATGGGTGTCTCAGCATCCTGAGGAGCACGGAGAAGACCTGAGGAGACTCCTCCTTCCTGAGAGAGAAAAGTAGGTAGAGTTAGTGATGGTTGTATTTCTGTCCAGGCCAACATAACCCAAGCTTAGTGCAGCACATTTAAGGGGGCGACATGTTGATCTAAGGTGTTGGTGTATGGTCATTGAATAGTGTGTGAGAATGGGAGACCAACAAGGAATACCAGGAGATGTATGTAGGCCAGGAGACGCTCATGCGTCACAGACAGATAGAGAGGGCACAGACAGAGAGAGAGTGCACATGCAGAGAGGGCACAGGCAGAGATAGGGGCGCAGAGAGAGAGGGCACATGCAGAGAGAGAGGGCACAGGCAGAGATAGGGGGTGCAAATGCAGAGAGAGAGAGTACAGACAGAGATAGGTGGCGCAGAGAGAGAGACAGAGCGCTGAGAGAGTGCAGAGAGAGAGAGAGAGCATAGAGAGAGCAGTTGTTCCTACTAGAAGACGTGAAGCCTGGTATGAATTGGTACATCTCATTTTTGGCACTCATTTTGATTTCTGGATTATAATTTGGGCCCGGCACAATCTCCACAGATTTTTGTCTTGGAGGCCAGGGCTGTCTTCTGGCTTGGGCCCCTTTTGGTAAGCCCTAGTAATAATTTAAATAAATAGTACATTCGTGTTCCCATTTTATTGTCTAAAAAGAAGTTAAAAAACGTATTAATACAATTATTGCACTGCATTCTGGGAAACTTGGCGGGGCCAAGCAAATGAGCCCACACTGCATTCTCACTCTTAATACCCAAAACCCATGGCTCTTTTTAGTCATATTTTCCCTGTATTGCTTTAAAGCATAGCAGAGGATGGATTATGCACAAATCAGGAGACCTAATGGGTCTCATCAGTGTGGGGCTGGTTACTAGCTTGTTAGATTTTGTGGGAAGGTTATTTACAGCAACACCATTTAGTTTATGGTGGGCAAAAGAGAGATAGAAGCCTCCACCATACAGAGTATAGTAGTACAGAAAATAATGAGTACATTTGTTGTCACATTTGAATGTTTAAAAATAAGTTAAAAAACATATTGCACTGTAATCTGGGAAAATGCGTATATTATATATATCTGTACAGTATTATATATACTGTATATACTCGAGTATAAGCCGACCCGAGTATAAGCCGAGGCACCCATTTTACCACAAAATACTGGGTAAAATGAGTGACTTGAGTATAAGCCGAGGGTGGGAAATGTGCTGCCCCGTGTGTCCCTCTTGTGCCCTCTGTGTCCCCCTCTTGTGTCCCCCTCTCTCTCCCGTGTCTCTTCCCCCTCCCTTATCACCCTCCTCAACCCCACTCCTAATCCTCCCTCCTCATCCTCAACCTCCCTCCTCAACCTCCCTCCTCATCCTCAACCCCATCCTCAACCTCCCTCCTCATCCTCAACCTCCCTCCTCATCCTCCCTCCTCAACCCCCCATCCTCAAACCCCCTTCTCAACCCCCCATCCTCATCCTCAACCCCCTCCTCAACCCCCCTCAACCTCCCTCCTCAACCCCCCTCCTCGTCCTCCCTCCTCAACCCCCCCCTCCTCAACCCCCATCCTCAACCCCCCCATACTCAACCCCCCATCCTCATCCTCTCTCCTCACCCCCCATCCTCAACCCCCCTCCTCAACCCCTCCTCCTCAACCCCTCCTCCTCATCCTCCCTCCTCAACCCCCCCATCCTCAACCTCCCTCCTCAACCCCCCCCATCCTCAACCCCCCATCCTAAACCCCCCATCCTAACCCCCCCATCCTCAACCCCTCTCCTCAACCCCCCTCCTCATCCTCCATCCTCAACCTCCCTCCTCAACCCCCCCATCCTCAACCTCCCTCCTCAACCCCCCCATCCTCAACCCCCCATCCTAAACCCCCCATCCTAACCCCCCCATCCTCAACCCCTCTCCTCAACCCCCCTCCTCATCCTCCATCCTCAACCTCCCTCCTCAACCCCCCCATCCTCAACCCCCCCATCCTCAACTCCCTCCTCAACCTCCCATCCTCAAACCCCCCATCCTCAACCCCCCTCCTCAACCTCAACCCCCCCTCAACCTCAACCCCCCCTCAACCTCAACCCCCCCATCCTCAACTCCCTCATTCTCAACCTCGCTCCTCAACCTCCCTCCTCAACCGCAACCCCCCTCAACCTCCCTCCTCAACCCCAACGCCCCTCAACCTCCCCCTCAACCCCAACCCCCCTCCTCAAACCCCCTCAACCCCCCTCCTTAACCTGAACCCCCCCTAAATACCTCCTCGATATATGCTAATGACGCGGCGTGCATGTGACGTCACATGCGCGCCGGGTCAAGAAGGAGCGGAGGCCGGAGCAGAAGCAGGTAAGTGAGGGGAGAGGGGGAGGTAGGATGAGGAGGGGGGTTTATAATGAGGAGGGGGGTTGAGGATGAGGAGGGGTAGGGAAAGAGACACGGGGGGTTAGAAAGACACAGGGGGGGGTAGAGAGACACGGGGGGGGGGGTAGAGAGACACGGGGGGGTAGAGAGACACGGGGGGGAGAGTGACTCGAGTATATACGGTATATATATATATATATATATGTTTTTGTTGTTCAGTCGTTGTTCATGTATGACTCTATGGCCCTAGAAAACCATAAGGTTTTATTAACAAAGATACTGGAGTGGGTTGCCAGCTCCTTCTCCAGTGATTTGTCTGACCTCTCTGCTATGACCTGCCCATCTTGGATGTACACTAGCCCCTTCACTATGCCAAGGTAGCGATCCAGAAGGGGTACGTCTGTGTAGGATGTAATAAATATGGTGTTTTAGGTAGAGGTAATTGTTACAATTTCCTTTTTTTCACTATTTATTATAAGCCAACATATTGTGTGAATATACCATTCCAAAAAATCTATATAATCGCTCTATCAAATTCTCTGTATCAAACAGGCTATGTTGTCTTATTTTACATTAGAGACGGCAACTCCATTCTTCAGTAAATATTGGTCAGATATAAATACTTCCCACTCCCACCAAATACACGAGTTCCTGTTGCTTCATTCTTTGCTTCATTGCTCAATTTCAGATTCCAGTTATTTGTTAATATCTTTGAAACTTAACATTTTCACAGTTCTGTAATACTTTATTACACAACGAGCAGGCTTTAAACCCTGTAAAAGTCGTTTTTCATCTTTACTTCTAAAAAGAATTGTGTGCTCTGATTTTCTGCTACCATTGGATATTGTAGTAATTATTTACCTGGTCTCTGCACATCATACTTCATTACATGGGCGTAGGAACAGGGGGCGATGGCGGGGGGGACAAATCCCTTCTTAGATTATATAATACTAGCGACTTGCCCGTCAAAAATGACGGCAATAAAATTTGAAGCCTGGCAATGGTATTTGTCACAAATTGCGGACCTCTCCCCCTCTACTTTACTGGCCTTGCGATGAGTGCCTTTGGCGCTCTTCACGGGCCACGCAATGAGCGCCTTCAGCCTCAACAACCACCTCTGTCTCTCCCCCCCTCTACTTGATGGGAGTCGCTCATTGCAAGCCTCTCCCCCCCTCTACTTTCTCTCCCTCCCCTGTGTGTCTTTCCCCACTCTCCATCCCCTGTGTCTCTTCCCCCTCCTCTGTGTCTCTTTCCCCCTCTACCTCCCCTGTGTCTCTTACCCCCTCTCGCTCCCCTGTTTCTCCCCCCCCTCTGTCTCTTCACCCCTGTCCCTCCTCTGTGTCTTTTCCTCCCCTCCTCTTCCTTCCCCTGTGTCTCTCTTCCCCCCTCCTCTCCCTCGTGTCTCTCTTCCCCCGTGTCTCTCTTCCCCCTCCTCTCATGTCTCTCCCCCACTCCTCTCTCCCGTGTCTCTCCTCCACTCCTCCCTCACCTTAATGCTGCGGGCGGGCACGCGCACGTAAGCCGCCGTCGTGCTGTGCACTCGTCATACCCACGCGCCACAGGATCAGGGAGTATGGAGCAGGGAGGGCCGCGGGGCTGATGTGGCGCGATGAGCGAAACTGCGAGGCCGCAAAGTGTGACGACAACTTGCAGTTTGACAACTATTATATGTGATATTTACAACAATACCTACCCCCCCTACATTGTATAGGAGGTAGATACCTTATCCGTGGTGTCTAGCAGCAGGAGAGAAATCATTTTGCACATTAGCGAGTTCCAATTTCCTCATCTCCACCCCCGGTCCTTCCCCCTCACCAACTCTTACGAGATTTTGCAAGATAATCTTGTGAGACACAGCTATCAGAATATTCCAGGCAGCCAGGTACAGGAGGTGGGTTGGAGGTACTGGGGAGGGAGAGATCACTAGTAGACACCAGGGATAAGGTACTTACCTAAAAATGTGTATATATATATATATATATATATATATATATATCTATGTGTATGCATCGCTGAACAAGAGAGAGAGATGTGTGTGTATCTATGTATACGTGTATATATATATATATATATATATATATATATATATATATATATATCCCCTCCTACACCTTTGCTCCATTTATATAAAATCAGCCCTCAAGGCTACAGTTAAAAGGACTTATCTATACATTGTATTAGTCATTCTTCTCTACATTAAATTATTCATGAGTGATTCAGAATTATTTGTGCAGCTCGTTATTGCTAATTTGCAGATCAGAGTTCTGGAAAAGGGTGGGAGAGGAGCTCTAACTCCTTGCTAACATTAGGGTAGATAAGTAACATACAGATTGTGTTACTAATTAGAACATGAAAACAATTAATTAGTATTCGCAAGCAACTTATTTACATATTAATAGGGCTCAAACAGTCCTGAATAATTCAGGAATGGCTCATGTAAGAAATAAAATGGCTAATGGTAGCTTTTCATGCTTTTTACAAACAACTTAAAAGAAATAACTTGATTTTTCGGTGATAGGGTCCCTTTAAAAAGTCACTTTGTGACTTGACAACTCCACAAATATCTAAATTCCTTGTTACCTCCGACACCCAATTAAGCCACAAGTGCTTTGTTAACCGATGCTTCATCTCAGTACCTTTTGCTTACAATTCCCTGACACTTCTCAAACACTTTTGACTAGAAACTGCCCAAAATTCACTAAACATGTCTGTTGCTATGCTGTCATACACATATATGTTACTACATAACATGATATATATATGGTCTCTAAAAATAGATCTGTTTACAGCTTATGATGTACAAATAAAACTACGGACAAGAGAATGTGTGGAATATATTTTTCTAAGCAAATACATTCATATATTAATATTTTTAAACTTTTTTTTCCAATTTAACCCTTATTTAAAATGTTTTAAAATAATCTGCCTCTAGCTGCAACCACTGGTTTCTTGTGTCTATGCAGGAGCTAAAAGCTCATAACTTACAGAGGCTTAGTGTGGTTTTCATTAACAATCAGTACTTGCAACATAAGGCATGGACGTTCTTCCACCCTCCTCCATCGTGGCTAATTAAGAAAAAATGTGACCGCAAGTATGTAAGACTCTACCTAGCCCTTCCCATTGCCATAACAAACAACTTTAATGCCCTAACAACATAAGCTAGATGTTTTAATCAATCACTGATCATTAATACAAGTTTTATTCAATTATTTAAAATAAGCAATATTAAATATTATTGACCTTCTTAAGAAAGTTTTTTTTTTCTGTGGAGGCAACCTATGAATCGTTGTTTGGTCTGTTGTCTAATCAGATTGTTCTTAAAACCCTATACACCTCTCTCTCAGCCAACCAAGCTACCCTCCCTATGATGACGCTATCTTAGGGAAGACAAACACTAAACACAAGGACTATAATCTTTGAAAATTAATTTGTTACTGAATATTATTATTATAAATCAGTAAATATAAATGTTATTTATGATCAATACATAGTTCAAATATATGGCTCCTCTTGCTAGGGAATTACAGAGGTCACTTAAAATAAGAAGGGCTCTCAATACGGTTATTAATGGAGTGTATATGGCCCATCTCTTCTCCCACTAAATTTATTGGGATGAGTTTAATATTAAATATTCTAATGGAAGAACACAAAGGAGTTAATCAGAAGTTAAATACGAGGTTAACTATATAAATATGTTATGATTATTTTTTTATTCAAATAAACCCTTGATAAAGCCGCTCTATTGAGCGACGAAACGACTATCAGGTAGAAAGTTAGATTATAGATCACTCTTAGCCTAGTTCAGGGCAATATTAGGCTCTTTTTTGCTCAGTTAGGTATATTGACAATACAAAAGCCCAGGATAGGGATCCTTCTGTATAGATAACCTTCTACAGCAGTGGTTCCTCTCCTCAGGGCTCCCCAGACAGGTCAGGATTTAACAGTGTAGGAACACAGGTGAGGCAACTAGGATTCAACAGGCAGTGGAGCCTGTAATTGCCTCACCTGTCTTTACACACTGAAATCCGACCAGTCTGGGGAGCCCTAAGGAGAGATTTGGGAACCATTGTCCTAGAGCATTACAGAGCCTTTGTGAATAGACTCTTTGTGGGTATCTATATATAGCTGGTTTGTTTATATACATTTTTTTAAGGTGTGAATGTGATGTTTTTAAGAGTTTAAGAAAAATATCAGATGGTGGCAGCCCACAGTTCACCAATTAATTATTTAATAATAAAAACTACCCTTTTTTGGCAATATTTTTTTTTCTGCTGTGCAGCAAAACAATAATTTTTACAATTAAAGTTTTTGTCGCAGTTATTTGCTGCTGGTTGTTAGACATATTGTGTATTTTTTATTCATTGGAATCAGGTTGATGCTGGTGTTAGTCACAGCATTTGTTTCTTATTATTAATAGCGGAGAGATCTTTTAGGCTTGTTATTGTCTTAATTATACAGCAACTTAGCTTGTGGGGCTATATGCCTTCCAGAATGGAGGATCCCTTTGAGGGACACAGGTCTTTATCTTTATATAGGCATTCTCTTATTTTTTAGCCTATTTATTCATTAAGGATAAAAATCGGATCTTTCCTGTAGGGTGGCCGGGAGCAGTGTCAGTAGCAATGCGGTGAGGGGCCACTAGATGGGGTTGCAGGCATTTTACACAATTTCTAACTTTAAACTGTTACCCTAACTCTTACCCTAACCCTATGACATTGAGTTAAATTTCACATAAAATTCATCTAGCGGTCACTTTGCGCCAATGCCAGTGACCACCCAACAGGAAAGGTCTTAAAAATCTCTTTAGCATGTTACCCACAGTGGTTGTTGCAAGCGGTGTTGTTTTATAATATACTGATAATAAATAAAGTTCCAAACATACATATTATTGTGATATTTCTATTTCATCGAAAAGCATAAGTATTGTAAAATGATCAATGAGAAAAAAACTAGAAATCGTATGTGACAGTTCTGTATTTTTGCCTCATAATTCTTTTTTTCTCGTATCTAAAGTGCTTGACAACAAAATTGACTTCCCTATATCACTGCTTCCAAATCACTGTACATAATACATCCAATAAAGGACATGTTCTTGAGACTCAGACTCACCAGATAAGTGATGCCGCGGGGAAAGAGCGCCATGAACTCTGCACTCTCATATCCCTGTGTTTCACGGTTCTGAGTGGGTTTTTCTCCCATGTACATATGAAGCTGGGAGCTATAAATGGAGCCTGCGGCTCTCTCATCCACAGATGTATCACTTCCTGATGAGAAAAAGATGGAGGAAGGGTGAAATATTGTAGCTTAAAGGAGCGATACTTACAGAAAAAGTTGTTACAAACAGTTAAAATCAGCTTAAAGTCCTTATATTAGTTGAGTATACACTTGTATATGGGAATTATCCAGAGGACTTTGGTCTTATGTTGTAAAAGGTCACTCTTTCATTAGGATTAGGGCATTGTAGCTGGCTTGAGGGGCTATATGGATTCCACTGAGCATGATCCCTTTAAGGGCCATATTCTATTAGAAGTTGGTAAGTGACCCTGTCCCCTTATTTTGGCTGCGGGTGTTTTTTTTTCTCTAAAATGTGTAGATGTATTCTATTGACTTAAGAGCCCAATTTACGTCTTTCAGCCTCCACACATTAAACATGCCTTTTTAAGTAGGATTTCATAGGATCTGACAATATTTAAGCAAGCCTGTAATTTATGTCTTTCAGCCTCCACATGTAAACCCTGCCTTTTTAAGTAGGATGTCAGGGGGTGGGATCACATGATCTGACAATATTTAAGCAAGCCCGTAATTTACTTCTTAGACACAGCCAATAGTAAATGAGACCGTCATCATGACGTCTATAAAACATGGAAATTAAACGTAATCTGCAATCGGAGGCTACAAATTAATTAGTAATATTTGCATATGGGGCTCACAGTCAAGCACTCTATAAAATGCTTTAGATCATATGTTCTAGTCCATGTGAGTTTCATAATAAAACAGTTAAATATAATATTTTTTATTGCATATTTGTGGGTTTACGACTGATGTGCAATTAATTCTAATGTCTTTCCATGCCTTCCCATGCTTTAAATTATAGTATTTTGTGTTGGATTGCTGCTACAGCTCTAATAAGTGTTTGAAAAAGCCCTTGTGAGTCCTGTTTAGTGAAAATTTATACTTTTTCTAATTGCGGGTCAGACTTAAGTTGCGAGCTAGCGATCCGGGTCTGAGAATATCGATTTTGAGTAACGTAGATCGATTTTGTGCTCTCCATCTTACCATTCCAGACATAAATGTTGTGGCCCTCAGGTGAGTTGTTTATCAGAAGGTAAGTGTCCCCAGAATGAAAAACACCATGACTCTCTGGGGACACCGGTATTAACTTCATCTTCTCGATCCGGAAAATGTGTATGCCAGGGTCCCCCACAGATGGGGGGAAACGCAAATCCCTATTATAATGGAGGGTGATGGAAGATTTCAAAAGGAAAAAAAAACAAGAC
The DNA here is from genome assembly GCA_027410445.1 of Discoglossus pictus. Classification (NCBI taxonomy): domain Eukaryota; kingdom Metazoa; phylum Chordata; class Amphibia; order Anura; family Alytidae; genus Discoglossus; species Discoglossus pictus. The sequence goes on from CM050171.1 coordinate 21,323,196, forward strand.
AAGAAAACGAGTTAGGAAATATATGAAAGGTGACAAGGAGAGAAATCAAAATAGGTGTGAGGGAACAAGCGAGATATACAAGATTAATGGACTTAAATGGTGGTTAAAATTGTTCTATATGGATGACAGGGGACATGATCATATGATCTGACAATATTTAAGCAAGCCCGTAATTTACTTCTTAGACACAGCCAATAGTAAATGAGACAGTCATCATGACGTCAATAAAACATGGAAGTTAGACGTAATCTGCAATCGGAGGCTACAAATTAATTAGTAATATTTGCAGATGGGGCTCTCAGTCAAGCACTCTATAAAATGCTTTAGATCATATGTTCTAGTCCATGTGAGTTTAATAATAGAACAGTTAAATATAATATTTTTTTATTGCATATTTGTGGGTTTGCGAATGCGTTTAGAGAGCAAAGATATCAAACACAATCTTTACATTTAGCAAATCTTATATGCAATCTTCCTGTTTTCTTGCCGACTGATGCCTGTTCCAATTAGTGCTGCTGTTACTAATTACTACCACTTCCCCAAACTTCCTGTGTATTCAAAAGCTGCTCCCACTTCAGGAAGTCGACCTCCTGGGAGTAAAATGGCAGATTCCACAGCAGCATAAATGCATATAAAATAAATAAATAAAATATAGACTATATTAAATTAGTATTTGTTGCATCTTCAGAAGAGTAAAATTTAAAAAATATTACCATAGAATGTAAGAAATAGCAAATGGAAATAAAAATGTTTGTGCTTAGTTCTTATGACGCAAATAATAAATATCTATTATTTAAAGTCTGATGGCAACAGCCTATATAAATATGCCTATATAAATATGTTATGACTATTTTTTTATTCAAATAAACCCTTGATAAAGCCGCTCTAGTGAGTGACGAAACGACTATCAGGTAGAAAGTTAGATTATAGATCACACTTAGCCTAGTTCAGGGCAATTTTAGAAAAGCGGATGTAATATTGTGCTTGCATATACCATGTTTCATCTGTAACATTAAAATGAATATGTAGCCCATGCTAAGAGCTGAGAGAAAACTATTAGTAATTTTGAGTATGTACCCTATGTCTACCCTTCTGGGTCACTACTGTGTAGTGGTGAAGGGGCTTGTGTACCTTAATGAAGCTGTGAGCAATACCATGTAGGGTCACCCAAGATGGGCAGGTCATAGCAGAGAGGTCAGACAAATCATGGTCCACTAGAGAGGGAACTAGCAACCCCCTCCAGTATCTTTGCTAAGAAAACCTTATGGATAGGCACTACCAGAGACATAAGGATATGTGTCTGGCACGAGACCGTCTATAGGGTCACCATATGCCTGACAGATTGTTAAAAACCTGTTGCTATACATCGGGTGGGCAAGTCCGGTCCTGGAGAGCCCCACATAGGCCTGTATTTAAGGATAATCAGGTGAGTCAATCAGGATGACTGAAGAAGTGATTCATTCACTGGTAGGCAGTAGGGAAATCCTCAAATCCTGGCCTTTGTAGGTCTCCCCAGGACCAGACATGCCCACCCCTGCTATACATGATATCAGCTCACTGCTAATAGGCATTTCAAGCATGTTTAATATGATGCATAGATGAATATATTTCCCATCCCTACTCCTTACTTTGCAGTGGGTGCTCCGTACATTTTGAACCTGCAGACAAAAAGAGGGAAAATAAAAATATGAAGCAGGATACAGTTTAACCCCACCACTCCCAAGATACGGATTAACCCCACCACTCCCTTCCATTTATCATTCATTCACGACCTTGTTTCTCAGCCACGCTTTTCCTCACTTTCTAGTTATTCGTGTTTTTACCTCTCGCCCTCTGACCCGCACTTCTTTCTGCCTGTACGCTGTCTGTCTTCTGTTCAGTACAGGATGCTTTTGCAAGCTGTGCTAACAGTAACTACACTATTATAGGTCTTGAGGGTTTGTTTTTTTTAAGGCTGTGGTTTCTTGAAGTGGAAACTGGGAGGGAGTGCAGACAGTGACTCAATATCATGTGTAAGAGGCAAAGAATGGAGATAGACAGCCTGCTACTTAGTGACACAGGAAGAAGAAAACTTCTCACATTTGCCAAAGGCAACAGGTAACTAAATCCTACAACCCCTCCCGCACGCAGGAGCGTCATGAGAGAAGGCAGCGAGATGAGGGAAAGAAAGAGAGGGGGGAGTGCGAGAGGTGATAGGAAAATAAAAAGGGGGAAATATGAGAGGTAGGAAGGTGATAGGGGAAGAAAAATAGAGGGATAAAAGGTGAGTGGAAGAGGGGGTGGTACAGATGGAAACTGGAGTGGAAAGGGGAGATAAAGTACAAGCAATTGATGGATAGGGGAATTAAAGAGTAATGGTGGAATGAAGAGGATGAAGATGCTGTAAAATTATTGTAGGAATTCAGTACAGGATTGTAAAAAAATAAAAATAATAATAAAAAGATGGAAATTCCATGGAGATAAAACGATCGTACAGACCTGTCTTCTCGCTGTGGTATCACCGAATTGTGTCATGCACAGGATGGATCATCTTCCTGGGTGTGTCACAGTCACACTGCCCCAATCCTCTGTGTTATATGTGTGATGATAAGATATCGTGTTACTTAAAGATGGAAGATTAGCTATCAGTGATATCTAGGGTAACCCGAACATCCTTTGTCAGGATAAACATTTTGCAGTCAAATTATAAGAGAAAAGCAAAGGTTAACACACACACACACATACATATATACATATATATATATATATATATATATATATACATCACATATATAGTTGTGAGCATGCAGCCTGTTGCTAACGCTGCGGGCTCACGAAGCGAAGGTCGCGGGCTCGCCCAGCAAAGCAAGGGCTGCAGTTGCTGGCATTCGGCGCTCCTTGCCAGCAACTGCGGACCTCGCAAAATTTACGGAGTTCCGAAACAAAAATATGAGACGCGTTACGACCCATTACGACCTCGCAAAAACAGCCCGAAACCCGTGCACATGAAAATATGAAAAACACAATAAATACACACAACACATACATAAAAAGCTTACCTACAGCAAGGAAGGGGCACCCAGGACCTCGAAAACTGAAGTTACACCTCAATTGAACTCCAAATAAAAGAGTTTAGACACCCGAAAATCCCCTAAGGAAGAGAAAAAATGGCCCTCGAAAAAAACGAAAACGAGGCTACAGCACTCTAAAGACGCAAAACACCTACGGATTTTCCGAAAAAGACGTAAGAGATCCGAAAACATGGATGTAACCCACGCGACCCGAAAAACATTAGAAACACAATAAAGACACATAAAAAGATTAGCCACAGCAAGGGGGGCACCCAGGACCTTTGCAAGTGAAGTTACACCTCGATGTAAGTCCAAATTTCGGAGTTTAGACACCCAAAAATCACCTAAGCGAGAGAAAAAATGGCTGACGAACAAAACGAAAACAAGGCTAAAGGACCCTAAACACGCAAAACACCCCCAAACACCTATGGATTTTCCAGAAAAGTTGGACGACATCCGAAAACAAGAACGCTAAATCAGCCACAGCCGCATACCACACATTAGGCGCCATTTTAGAACACTAACTTATACAATCCGGAAGTACACAGCTACGCTAACGTATTTGCCTTGCGCACACACACTATTACACTGCACACATTCATTTTGTTACACAGCAGCTCCACAGCACTGATGATGCAGCAACATGAAAACAGATTGCCAGCTCTTCAACACAATGCTTCCTCCATATATTACTTCACAATAGGTAAAGTATATTAATTTCTTATTTTATTAATTATTCATTGCCATACCAAAAAAAAACACCAACACTGCTCATAGCACACAAACAACCAAGAGCCTTGCAATGAGCGCCGAAGGATCTTAAAACACCAACAAAATTCATTTCGCACACAAACAACATTACCTGCCTTACAATCTTATTGCCGTCATTTTTTGACGGGCAAGTCGCTAGTATATAAATAAGGTGCAGTTATGCATAATGAGTAAATAGACTGTACATGTTTTGGAGCGCCTGCCTCAACTCGCCCTTATTATTGATTCTGGATTTGTGCTTTTCAGTTTCAGTTCTCAAGTAACCCTTAATTCACTTTTTTTTGCATCATTCAGGTATCTACTGGAGAGGGTTGCCAGTTTCTTTTCCAGTGACCCACAGCATATAGCTCCTGGTATTTCTAGGTGGTCTCCAATCCAAGTACTCCCCAAGCGCAACCCGGTTCGGCTTCAGGGTGATATGACATATTGGTTCCATGACTGGAATCCAACCCAGGTCACAGCAGTGAACGCACTAAATCGTAACCACTGGACCACCAGGGAACCCTCACATATTTTAAGAATATTACATTTCAAGAGCAGGCTAATTAACTGTGATTAGTCCATTAGTCGTATTTTACCTGTTAGGTTACATGAGGCATGGAGTATAGAGAAATAATTAGGAAACGATTGGAGAGCTTCACTAAGATGTACAAAGGAAGAATGAGAGAGAGTCAGGGGATCTAATTCAGTGGCGGTGGGCTGTCATTTTTTTGTTGCGCTGGGCCTTCCTACCTTGGTACTAACTCACTTAGTGCCCCTCCCCAAGATCCTTTCTCCTAGTTCTCCTGCCTAATACCCTTTTTCATAATAGTACCCCTCCCCAAACCCTTTCCCATAGCAGCAGCCCGCCCAAGACCCCTTTCCATAGCTTGGCGCCTCAGAGGCGGGTCCTAGTGCATTGCACCACCGATAGCTCCGCCTTTGATCTCATTCAAACCCCACATCACCCTCCAATCACTATTCATTTCCTCACAGCCTTGCTCATGTTCTTCCAGCATCTCAACCATCCAGTTTCATTCACCTGCCCACAACATCCTGCCACCTATACTCACCATGCCCCATCTCTACATACCTCCCCATTGCCCACCCTACAACCTCTATCACTTCCTTACACCTCCATGGTGTTTCAACATAATCTTACAGACATCACATTATGGTCTCCAGTTCACCGGTTGGACAGCACTGCACCATGGCAGATCTCAAGCCCCCACATATCAATTAGGTCTCAACTTGTTTAGTATATTTATAAAACAGGTTTGAAACCAGTTGTATGCAATGCGCCTTGTAGCACTTTAGATGTTGTGAAGAATAAGACCTGTGTCCTTAACAGAAAGTGATAAAGACTACGCGAGAGCGCACTATTCTTTTATGTATGGCTGATGTCCATACCAATGGGAATCCTGTTGAAAACATATAGGGGATTTTTCTCTTGTGATGGCTTAAAGTGACAGTGGTCCTAGAAAAAAGATCATAAGCATATAAAGTGCAAAATGAATAAAACACTTACAATGTAAAGTCATCGGAAGTGGTTAATACAGGTTTTAGTCTCTTGAAACGTCATCAGGGAGTATATATATATATATATATATATATATATATATATATATATATATATATATATATATATATATATATATATATATATATATATATATATATATATATATATATATATATATATATATATATACACATACACACACACACACACACACACAAGCACGATAAGCCCTGTAGATAGGTTCCCAGCAATAGGAGTGTTGAGCGAAACATTGCTAAACGGGGTCATTTTAACATAAGAGTAGATAGGGAAAGGGGAACTATAGAATTTTCTAAATCTTTAACTTTATATTAAACTTTGGAAAAAACTGCAAACATAACAACAACACAAAATAAACCTTTTTTTTTTTTTTTCATTAAATAAAATTTAAAGAAACAGCACACAAGAAATAAACAGTCCACTTTATTTCTAATCAAAAGCAACTACAAATTATTTTTGCAAATGGTCAAATTTTATTCAGTTGCCCCACATCCCTTGTGCTGCAAATCCTCGCAATTTTTTAAATAAATTCTAATTATAAATTCCAAATATCCTTCCTCAAACGAAGCAACAATAACCGTATTTCATTTAGTAAAGCTGGATCACAAATAAACCCCTTAGTATATTATTTAGACCTATCCTGTTATGAGCACACACAGGAAGCACCTCTAAGTGGCCAGTAAGTGGTTAGGGGTTTTCGGGTTAGGTTTAGGGGGTTAGGGCCAGTAAGTGGTGTAGGGGGTTAGGGGCTTAGGGTTAGGGGGTTAGGGTCGGTAACTGGTGTAGGGGGTTAGGGCCGGCAAGGGGTGTAGGGAGTAAGGGTTAGGGGGTTAGGTTTAGGGTTAGGGCCGGTAACTGGTGTAGGGGGTTAGGGGGCTTAGGGTTGGGTTGTTAGGTTTAGGGCTATGGCCGGTAAGTGGTGTAGGGGGTTAGGGTTAGGATTAGGGGGTTAGGTTTAGGGTTAGGGCCGGTATCTGGCGTAGGGGGTTCGGGACGGTAACTGGTGTAGGGGTTTAGGGTGCTTAGGATGTTACTTTTAGGGGGTTAGGAGGTTAGGGGCTTAGGGTTAGGGGGTTAGGGACGGTAACTGGTGTAGGGGGATAGGGCCGGCAAGGGGTGTAGGATTAGGGGGTTAGGTTTAGGATCGGGGCTGGTATCTGGTGTAGGGGGTTAGGGACAGTAACTGGTGTAGGGGGTTAGGGGCTTAGGGAGTACATCGGGACGTGGGAACGCCCGGCACAAGGAGGCTTCCTGTGCCGTGCATGCACATAACAGGATGGATCCTATAATTTTAATAGATGAGACAGATTTTACAATTTATAACCATATAGATTGCGATTTAAAGAATAAGTCTATATACATAAAGCCTCAATTATATAAAGATTTAGAACAATGAAAAATCTGGTTTCCTTACTTTTTTAGCTCTTATTTCAATCTAAGAAAACACAACATATTAACAACATTTCCAAATTAAATATTAAAAACTTTAATTGCAACCAGTAATCAAGCAGGCCTCACTCATGCATTATCCAAGCTTGTCTTATGAATTCACCTAAAGTTTACTAATGATTAGAGAGGTTCCACTCTTTATGTTGTTTATAGACTACACGCACTGCTTGCAGTATATCAAATATCTTAATATACACAGATTCTAAATTATTTACTTAAAACTTACTTTAAATTGTTTACTTACACAAGAGAGTCAGCAGCAGCGGCAGCGAGCATACGCTAGATGGCGCTGCCAAAATGTTGCTGCCGATATTATAGCTTTAGGGTTAGGGTTAGGTAAAGGTTTAAGCTTGGAAATAGTATATGATCTGAGCAGCGCTTGCACAATTTCTGCAGCGCCATCTAGCAGCTCCTTGCTGCATTCGGTGCAGTCAAAAAAGGAATGATCCTGTATTACTTATCAAAAGAAAGTACAAATTGTTAATGCCAAGTCTTTTAAAATTGCTAGTCCTCAATATGCCATAAATCAGGCTGTGTTTCTTTAGGAAATGCCATATTTTATCCTATATTAAGTCTTCTCACAATAAATTATAGACGGGCCTTTAATAAATCATACCATGTGTTATCCTCTTATTTCAATTTGAGAAAACACAGCAACTTGTCGTTGTTTTCACATTAGGTGTTAAAAAACTTTGAGGGATTAATTGCAGTCGATAAATAGGCACGCCTCTCTCAGATGGTTGCAAAATCCAAACTTCCCCCATGGATTCAATAGTAGTTCAGTAATAATTATCATGGCTATATTTCTATAGGTAAGCTTCTCAGATAAATGGAGTTTCATTATCTTGATGTATTGTCGCTCCACCAACCATCAGGGCTTTCACAAATTACTGGCAATAACACCCCTTTTTTTCATTTTTGTGTCGTTAAGTTGTTTTCAACTCTTTGTGACCTCATGGACTGTAACACACCAGGCACATCTTTATGTCCATGGTCATGTTGATCCACTTGGTATTTATGGCACAGATACTGGAGTGGTTTTCCAGTTCCTTCTCCAGTGGGCCACAGCATACAGCTCCTGGTTTACCCATCCCAGTACTGACCAGGCCCAACTCTTCTTGGCTTCAGGGTGGTGTGACCTCTTGGTTCCCTGACGGGAGTTGAATCCAGGCCTCTCACTGACTATAATTTCAAAACGTTCCCCTTTAACACAATTTTAAAACCACAGAAGCTACAAAACCAAATGTTCCAGTTTTCAAAAAAGACCAAACCTGATAATTTAATTAAGTTTATGTCAGTCCATGAGGGATACTATCCCTTTTCTCATCCAATGGTCTGTAAAATATTTTTTTATAAAAGTTACATTTTATATTTGAGAGCGATACTCATCATGTTATTATTAGATGATTAGTTCCATCTGGAGAAGTACTCAGTATATTTTTATGGTGTTTGGCCTTTTTATAATGCCAATATGATGTTAGTCACATCCCCACCTAGTGGTGGGGAGGAATATGTCAACCAAGCAACTATAACTAAAACAAAATCAAATTAGGAAAGTGAACTGAAAATAAACCAGATGGGGGATACAGAGCAGAGTACACCATGTACAGCCCACTGGGAGATAAACTCATCCATCCTCCCAGTGGACAAAGCCCGGTGGTACTCTGCCCGGATATGGGAGCGCATTAGTGCCCCGAACATGGCATTGCATGATAGAGGAACCTCCTCTGCCAAATACTGCTTCATTGACTTATATATAGCCAGTTTGGCTAAGGCCAGGAGCAGGTTGACAAGGAGGTCCCTGGCCCTATTGCCCAGAGAGAATGGGCCCCCAAAAATAAAAATGTGAGGGGAGAAATGCAGCCAAAACTGCAGGAGGAGACCCCTCAAGAGTGACAAGAGGGCTGCAGTCTGGCACAAATAAAATAAATATGCAATGTGGACTCTCCTTGCCGCAGAATGGGAGAAGTACTCAGTAGTTTTGCTAAGTGTCTTTTCTTTATATATGCCTTGTGTAGTTACACTTACTATTGAGTAATTATATTCACCCTATACATTAAAATGTATTATATACTCTTCGATTAATAAATATATTTATTATTGGTTAACTAAAATATTGGTGAATATATCTCCTTTATTTTTGTACTAAATGGTTAATTTACAGATAAACTATAATGGACAGACCTTATAGATATTGCTTGATGGAGTACCGGAAGGATGAAGGACTAAAAGTATAATAGTAAAAGCACATTATTATTAATCCCTAAGGAAATGGCAAGATTTAAGAAAAGAAACATGTAGGACGTAATCAAGGCATAGGAATTGGGGGGGACAAATCCCTCTCCTAGATTAAATGAATAGGGGACACATAAAAAAGCAAAATTAAACGTAATCATGCATTACCAGCGCTATAAAGCAGTTTCTCTTTCCCTGGAAAGCTTTGACCTATAATTTATTGTATATATTGTACTTTTTATTTACTATAGATATATATATATATATATACAGTGCCTTGCAAAAGTATTCACCCCCATTGCCATTTTTGGTGTTTTGTTGCCTCACAACAGCTGGAATTAACATGGATTGTTTGAGGATTTGCATCATTTAATTTACAGAACATGCCCACAACTTTGAAGATGTTTTTTTTTTTTATTGTGAAGCAAACAACAAATAGGACAAAATAACAGAAAAAGTCAATGTGCATAACTATTCACCCCCTAAAGTCAATACTTTGCAGAGCCGCCTTTTGCGGCAATCACAGCTCCAAGTCACTTTGGATAAGTCTCTATGAGCTTGCCACATCTTACCACTGGGATTTTTGCCCATTCCTCCTTGCAGAACTGCTCCAGCTCCTTCAAGTTGGATGGTTTGCGCTTGTGAACAGCAATCTTTAAGTCTGACCACAGATTTTCTATTGGATTGAGGTCTGGGCTGTGACTCGGCCATTCCACCACATTTACATATTTCCCCTTAAACCACTCAAGTGTTGCTTTAGCGGTGTGTTTGGGGTCATTGTCCTGCTGGAAGGTGAACCTCCGTCCTAGCCTCAAATCACGCACAGAGTGTTACAGGTTTTGCTCAAGAATATCCCTGTATTTAGCACCATCCATCTTTCCCTCAACTCTGACCAGTTTCCCAGTCCCGGCTGCTGAAAAACATCCCCACAGCATGATGCTGCCACCACCATGTTTTACTGTGAGGATGGTTCTCTTTGGGTGATGTGATGTGTTGGGTTTGCGCCAGACATAGCGTTTTCTTTGTTGGCCGAAAAGTTACATTTTAGTCTCATCAGACCAGAACACCTTCCTCCATACATTTTGGGAGTCTCCCACATGCCTTTTCACACGTGCCATTTTGTTTTTTGCTTAAAGTAATGGCTTTCTTCTGGCCACTCTACCATAAAGCCCAACTCTATGAAGCGTACGGCTTATTGTCGTCCTATGTACAGATACTCCAGTCTCTGCTGTGGAACTCTGCAGCTCCTCCAGGGTTTCCTTAGGTCTCTGGCTGTCTCTCTGATTAATGCCCTCCTTGCCCGGGCCGTGAGTTTTGGTGGTCGGCCGTCTCTTGGCAGATTTGCTGTTGTGCCATGATTTTTCCATTTGGTTATGATAGATTTGATGAGGCTCCTGGGGATCATCAAAGATTCGGATATTTTATTATAACCTAACCCTGACTTGTACTTCTCAACAACATTGTCCCTTACTTGTTCGTAGAGTTCCTTGGTCTTCATGCCAGTGTTTGGTTAGTGGTGCCTCTTGCTTAGGTGTTGCAGCCTCTGGGGCCTTTCAAAAAAGGTTTGTTTATGTAATGACAGATCATGTGACACTTAGATTGCACACAGGTGGACATCATTTCACTAATTATTTAATGTCTGAAGGTAATTGGTTGCCTCAGAGCTTTTTATGGGCTTCATAACAAAGGGGATGAATACATACGCACATGCCAATTTTCTGTTTTCTATTTCTAAAAAATGGTTTTATGTATATATTTTTCTCATTTCACTTCACCAACTTAGACTATTGTGTTCTGATCCATCACATAAAATTCAAATTAATAAAACATTGAACTTAAGGCTGTAATGTAACAAAATAGGTAAAATGTCAAGGGGGGAGAATACTTTTGCAAGGCACTGTATATATATATATATATATATATATATATATACTCCCTGATGAAGTTTCAAGAGACTAAAACCTGTATTAGCCACTTCAGATGCATGACATGATATTATATATATATATATATATATATATATATATATATATATATATATAACAAGTTGGTATATAGACATTTTATGGAACATCCATCACCATGAGGCTTCTAATAAGATTTCCATTGGGATTATGTGAAAGCACTATTTTAAGCATGATGTTGCAGGTACAATAATACTTTTGTGCTTGTAGAAGTTGTACAAAGCACTGGGGCCCACATGTAGGAGCTACTTGCTGTTGGAAGCATTGTAGAGCAATGGGGATCTTCTAATTTATTAGAGAATAGGGACAGCTAATTTATTTTTATAAATGGCCTCTTACTTATATTTGTGTTCTTTTTATTGTCCCCTACAGGTACCTACCTTGCATAGAGGAGTTGTAAACAGGACTCCAAATTATTTTGCATTTGGGCCCTCCAATGGTGTGTCCCTCTTCACTCTCCATGGATCTGCCTCCACTGTTGTTCTGGGTTCTTTCTCATCCTAGTTTGGACTTTTCTGAATCACATTCATCTGGATTTCTTCTATGGATATTTTTAGAAATAACTTACCATCGGGCCAAGTGTCTCTGTTTGTATATTTATAGCAATTTACTATTGCCATTAATTACTGTGCATTGTCTGTTCAATCTAAAATCTAAAACAAAAAGTTCAGGAGGGAGTCATCCTCTGTGAAAGAGGATTGCAAGAACAGGAGGTCATGACTTGAAGTTGGAGTAATGTGTGAAAGTAACACTTTCCAGAAGGAAGTGATAGACTCAAACCCAGTCAATTTAAGCATGCCAGGATAAGCATAGGACTTCATTAAACCAAACTTTTAGTTTGATAGAAAGGGTAGACTATTAATGGGCCTTTTTGGTTCTTGTCTGTCATGAAATCTATGTTTAACTAATAGATTAGGGTTTTTGGTTGTTTGCTCCTCATTTTATTGTTGTTGTGTCGTTTAGTCAGGCCCGACTTTCAGTGACCTCATTTTCCGTAACACACCAGGCACATCTTTATGTCCATGGTCATGCTGATCCACTTGGTTTTCATAGCAGATACACTTGAGTGGGCCACAGCATAAAGCTCTTGGTATTCCTAGGTGGTCTCCCATCCAAGTACTGACCAGGCCCAACCCTGCATGGCTTCAGGGTGGTGTGACCTCTTGCTTCCCTGACTGGAATCGAACACAGGTTGCAGTGGTGAAAGCACCAAATCCTAACCACTGGACCAACAGGGAACCCATAGTTTGTTTCATAAGATATATTTGTTTTATAAGCCCAGGCATGGATTCAGTACTGGTCATGGCATGGCATGGCATTTGATTTAGGGTAAAGTGCACACGTAATACGTTACAGAACATGTAGTCGATGAGTAGACCATGGTGGGGTCAAATCGTTTACACAAATTCGAACATGTCTTGGATATGCATATGGATTTGTTAGTGGTTATAGGACCAGGTTATAGGACTGCAGGTTCAAGAAAGAAGACAATTGTTTGTCAAGTATGTACCAAACTAACAATATCAGCAGCTGTGCAACCCATGGACATAAAATATATTTTGGGCGAATCTGACTTTTTGACGACTCGGCTTGATAGTACAGGAATCCATTTTGTGTTTGTTGCATCACTTCCTCAGTGCCGAATAATGAGGGTGTAGAAGTCTTTGTTAAGGTACCACTGGTTTACACTTTGTTTGTAACATGAACCATATTAGCAACCTTTTATTATTTTTTGGGTGCTGATTTCAGATCTGGGATTTAGAAAAATGCCAGCATGAAACATTCTTATGTTTTCGGATATTTTTAGTTCAATAATAAGATATTGTTCATTTCTGTAGGGATACTTTAATTGTTGTGTTTGGCAAAGCCGCTTACTTCTTCCTGATAGGAAGTGTGTGTGTGTGTGTGTGTGGGGGGGCTTGTACTGTTGTGGAAACGTGTGGTTGGTTTCACAGTAAACTTCCGTGCTAAAATGAAAAAGGGCAGTGTTGAGGGTGTATTCATTTACCAGTATGTTTTGTTATGTTTGTGCACATACAATAAAATCTCAGAACATTTTAAAGACTGTTACGCAAGACCCCCACTAGTATCTTTTCTGTCATTTTGGTTATCAGGAAAAAAAGTGGACTCCTAATGTGTGCTGCATTATACGCTATTCTAGCCTGGCTGCACTGGTTGTGTGAGCCCACCAGTCACTTGCTATTTTTGTTTGACTAATATAGAAAGATTTTCAAAAAAGATTTTTTTTATAAAGTATCAAGATGTACCTTTGGCTATATGGCCAGTTCCTCATGTAGAAGGTCCCATACTTAAACTTCCAGAAAACTGGGGAAACATAGATTAATCTTCATCAGAGACATACGTTGAGTCGCACATCGCACCGGACATTGTTCTAAACCTACATACAGTCATGAAAATGTAAGTGGGCCTCACCTGATACAGCAAAATTAAATTAATGATCTTGTACAGGATCTGGGCCAATCAAAACAATAAGCTGAGCTTTCAGGTCCAATACTTCAATAGTGAAATCTTCTGCTAAACTCAAAGCTTAAAAAGACCTGTAGGCCACTTGTGGAGGGGTGGGGAAATGATGGCAGCCTAAGTAGGGGCTCGCTTGGGCCTAACCTATCGGACCCTTGCGTTGGCCAATGGGACTATCCTGCCGTTCATCATAAGTGACAGTATGCTACATCTAAAGGTACTGATCTAGACCCCACTATGGACTGATTTAGGCCCCAGATCAGATTATAATTGTCAAACTGCGATTTGTCTTTACGCTTGCGAGCCATTGAAGCCTTTCAAGCTTGCAGGACATAGGCAATGAGTGCCAAAGGTGCTCATTGCCCTGCGAGCCTTGCGAAGTGAGGCGAGCAGTTGAGGCATTGAAGCATGTGGGACTTAGGCTGAAATAAGGGCCGAAGGCAAGAAGTTGAGGCACGCAGGACTTAGAAAAAAATTCCGGAAGAGGATCAGAAGGCCCTGGCTCGGAGGAGAGGAGGTCAATTGGGTGTTGGGGTTACCTACCGGACCTGCGGCCACCCCGCCGACTATTGACCCCACTATCCCCCTCCTCGAAAGACTGAAATTTCACCGGGCCCCTCCAACTTGCCATCCAGCCAGCCACCACTAATACCGCTATGGCGATGGACTTGCAAAGTATCACAATGGCATGTTAATGACAGCCAGCATTAAGATATGCACTAGTGAAGCATGTGATCCTAACCTCAATATCGGTCTGAGAACAGATCCTTGGGTCTGATGCAAGTGACATTGAATCTGGCTGCTGACCTTTGTGTCCTCTCCGTATTAATGGCTATTTGCCCATCTCCTACCCCCACCCCACCATCTTGCATGGTACTAGTGGGATGGTGAGTATACACAAGTAAGTTTGCACAATGTGACATAGCAGGGCAAGATCCACAGACACTGATGACTTTTTAATACAGGCCCCATGCAGCTGTCTCTAGTGTGCACCCACACGTGTGGATCCCAGCTCTGGCTACATTCTGAGAGAGTAGCTGGGGAGGAGAGAGGGATGGAGGCTTCACCCCTCTGCTCTCCTGAAGGCAGATCACCAGTGACAGATCTGGGCGATCTGGAAGAAACAAGGGAGGAAAGCTCCCAATGCAACTCCTTGTTTGTGAGAGTGGGTGGGCTGAGTGGATTGGCAGCTCCAGTGTGCCACTAGTAAGCATGGGGGGGGGCTATAGGACTGGGCATGGATGCCGTAAGGGGGAGAATCCTCACTGGAACAGTAGACTTACACACAACTACACAGGTACCTGAATTGCCATGGCTTTTATCCTCTGAATTGCCATCAATACATTGCTGCCTCAGACACAATAGCAGGTCCACCAGACAAGGAAAGGGTTAAACCACCATTATATTGAATGATAAATATACATTGGTGTGTTTTGGTGATGCATTGGTGTATACTGTAATAGCAAGTCTGAAAATAGGCTTTCCTTCAGAAAATAACTTTTAACAAAAGTAGCTTACAGTGAAGGTATTGTTTTACATGTCTGCATCAGCGCTACCATAACAGACACGCGCGGGCGCACAATCAGCGCGAAAGTATGATAGACAAGTGATAGAAATCATACAAACTGAACTGCTGTAAATATTTATTTTATTAGTATTGTGGCAAATTTGATTAGCCCATCATGTCTGCATCTAAGAAGAAATGACGACAATACAGTATTGAATATCTGAAATATGGCTTAATTCAATCTCCTACGAACCAATCATTAGCTATGTGTTTGATCTGTCAAAGAGTATTTACAAATGAAGCAATGAAGCCTTCTAGGTTACAAGAGTACTAGAGTTCTTAGAAGGCAGTGACGACGGATTGCGTGCTAGCCTGATTACATCCAAAAATTACATCTCATATTTGAAAGACCTATAAAAAATATTTAATGACGTCAATCTACAATTGCAAGGTGATGAGTTGAATTTAATTAAAACAAAAATCGTCATTGCCGCTTTTGTGGGGAAACTTTTTCTGTTCAAGAGGAAGCGGGGCCGAGGTGAACCTAGCCACTTTCCAAATGTATCATCAGTGTCTGTCAAAAAGGAAGATTTACTTACTTACTGCCAACACTTGGAGGTTCTCCATACTGATTTCTATGAGCGATTCAAGGATATTCTAAACATTAATATACCAAATTGGGTATTAGATCCTTTCGCATACGTAAACACAGCAGGATCATCAAATTAAGAAGAAAACTCATAGAACTGACAACAAATGAAGAACTGAAAATAAAATAAAAAAATGGATACCAAGAGTTCTGGCTTCAGAAACCAATATCAACACTGTACCCTGGATTATGGAAAATAGTACAGAAATTTGTAATTGCATTTCCGTCTTCTTATATGGCTGAGTGGGGGTTCAGTGCTGTAGGCAATTTACTTTCTAAGAAAAGGAATTGATTGCATATAACTGAAACTTTTGAGCGTAATGTTAACAAACTTTCAAATATGCACCAGTCTCATCCTTCACATTAATTTGTTATTTTTACTTTGTAGGTTTTTATATAAACAATTTACTAGTACATTTGATTGTGTTTTAATTATTACAATAAGATACTTGCTAGTGTAATACAATCTCTTACTATGTATTCCCAAATGTCATACTTAAACCTTCCTACATGTGCATAATGTTATTCGAGTATACACTTTACAATCTTTTTATATGCCAACATTTAATCAAAATCGGTATATCATTAGAAGTTTCCAAGGAGAAGCACCTATTGGCCATTACTTTTCAATAATTTAACGATTTAAGCAGTAATGTATCACAAGTTGCTATTTACGTTGCAAATATCAGATGGCTTGAACAAGAAAACTGTTATAATGGGGGCGTTAACATTTTTTTGTCTTACAAAATGGGTGGTGGTAACAAAAAGTTTGGGAACCTATGATCTAGACTATGACATTACCCCCTGTAGGTATTCACTTTTTTCCAATAATAGCCTCTTGCTCTCTCGGGATCACACCACACCCATGATATTACTGCACAGTCTTGACCATGTCTAATTGTGGTCTGTGTATAAAATTAAGCTTTGTTATACAGTTGTAACCGTGTCAGTGTATTTTCAATGGTTGGGGTTATGGGACATCCACATACATCACATTAGTGTCACATTACTATATATGTAAACTAATGAGCCATAGTTAACATACATTAGATCAATACATATAATAATAATAATAGTCATGATAGCATTAAATATCATATAATAATGAATTTCAAATGTAATAATAACAAATGATTAATACAGAGGCCAAGTCCAATTAGTGATACTGTGGAATATGAACATTCCCCTGAGGGCCTGATAACAATATGACAGGTGATACTGGAGTGCGTTGCCAGTTCCTTCTCTAGTAGAGTGTGATTTGTCTGACCTCTCTGTTATGACGTGCCACCCTTCAGTGACCCAACATGGTATAACTCACAGCTTCATTCAGGTACACAAGCCCCTTCACCACCACCACTTAGCAATGCTGAAGAAGACCAGGGGAACATACACCATACTAATCTAGGAGGGTCCGCAAAAACACATGAAGGCTGTGCAGAGGCATGTGGATCAACAGCCAACTCACCTCCATCAGGGATAATCTCCACCAGGCCCACCCTGGAAAGTCCCACACCATTGCCTGTGGCCATGTGCCAAGATATCTAGCCATTCCCATTTGGTGAATTCCCATTATGTTCTGTTATTCATCAATTTACATTAGTGTGGATTGCTAAGTGGTGGTGTGGTGGTGGTGAAGGGGCTTGTGTACCTGAATTAAGCTGTGAGCTATACCATGTCGGGTCAGTGTAGGTGGGCAGGTGATAGCAGAGTGGTTGGACAAATCCCAGTCCACTAGAGGAGGAACTGGCAACCTACTCCAGTATATTTTGCATGCAAACCTTGTAGAGCAGCACAGGCAGAGACCTAGCTAAATGTGCTGCAGTTCATAGGGTCAGAGAGAGTCGAACACGACTGAAGGACTGAACAACAAATAATAAAATGTTCCCCTGGTTCTTGATACATGTGATGTGGCGGTGTAATTTAGCCACTATTTGTGTTCCCAAATGTAGATGCGATGAGCAAGATGTATATGCAATTATATTTATATTTTAGGGGCCACAATAGAGCCTCTGTGAGTGAGAAAGGGTTAATATGGCATGAGTTTCATGTATTTGTATTGCTATTTAATCAGGTAGTGTGTATTGATTTACTTTTTGCAGGTTGCAGCTTGGCTTTTCATATTGGCATGTGCATGACCATTCCAACATATGATAAAAAATATATTTTTTAAATGTCTATTATTTATTTGGGGATTATTGTGCAAGTAATTGTAATGCCTTTCCTTCGGGATTCTATTTGGAGGCCGCCATTTTCTTGTCACTTAGCCCATTTTCAAGTGGTGAAACTTCTTAAATTCAACTTAAATTTGCGTGCAAGCTCACTCCCAGACTTCCTGGCTGTCCCCCCGTGCTGTGTGAGATGTTTGTTTTATGTGGTATTTTTTTGTTGTTGTTTGTGGATGTGCGCGGTTCGACCGTTAACTTCATATTTTTGCGACCGCGGGTCGTAATTGTTGTTTGTAAAAGTCGTATGTCTTTGTCAGTGTTTTCTGCGCTTCGGGGTCGTGTAGCCTCGTTTTCATCTTTTTCAGTCGCCATTATTTTTTTCCGCTTAGCCGATTTTCAAGTGCGAAACTCCTTAAATTCGACTGTCTGTCCCCCTGTGCGGTGTGATGTTTTTGTTATGCTTTGTTTTTATTTTTAAGTGTTTTTGTTGTTTTTTGATGTAAGTCCCGCGGGTCGTAATTTTTTTGTCTAAGTCTGTATTTCCTCATTGCGCATTATTGTTTTTTTTCGAAGTCCCGCATTTCTGGGTTCTTTTTAACCACAAGTGAGGCGCTGTAGAGCCATCACCTCCCCAACTGCGTTCCTCCCTTTGCGAGCTTGCAAAGCGTGACAACGACTCGCAGTTTGACAACTATTATATGTGACTAGCGAATTGCCCGTCAAAAAATGACGGGCATGAAATTGTAAGCCAGGGAATGCTGTTTGAGACATAATGTAAACCGTTTTTTACCCTGAGGACCTTCGGTGCTCATTGCAAGCCTTGCGCTGAGCGCCTTCGGTTCTTGGTTGTTGAATATTTTTTTTATTAAAGGAGCTTTTGCTGTCATTGTAAGGTCAGCGCTGATGTTCTATGAGCAGCGTTGGAGCTCACTTTGAGGC
This sequence comes from Discoglossus pictus, assembly GCA_027410445.1. Taxonomy (NCBI): domain Eukaryota; kingdom Metazoa; phylum Chordata; class Amphibia; order Anura; family Alytidae; genus Discoglossus; species Discoglossus pictus. Next base: position 21,341,946 of record CM050171.1, read on the forward strand.
GCACAGTGAATGTGTTTTGTGTTTATTGCGACACTTTTTTAAAAGTTTTTTTTGTGTATATGTATTTTTGTATGCTAATGAAATAATTATTAAATTCATAAATGAATATACTTTACCTATTCCCCCCTCTCCCTCCCCTCTGTCTCTTTCCCCCTCCCCTGTCTCTTCCCCCCTCTCCTTTGTCTCTTCCCCCTCTCCATCCCCTGTGTCTCTCCCCCTTTCCCACTCTCTCACTCCCCTGTGCCTTTCCCCCTCCTCTCCCTCCCCTGTGTTTCTTTCCACCTCTCCTATGCCTCAACACCCTCTACTGTGTCTCTGACCCCTTCTCCCTCCCCTGTGTCTCTCCCCCTCTCCCTTCCGTCTCTTCCCTCCCTCTCCCTCCCCTGTGTCTCTGGGGAGGGGGGGGGGTATGGAACCAGGCTACAATCCAGTTTTTGGGTTTAAGAAGGACTGTCTCCCTCTAATGAGAACTGGCTTTATTTAAATGTTTGTTTTTTGTTTGCCTCCTCTGGACCAGTTTGCAGTGCACATAATATTCTGTTTTTCTTCCCCCCTCCCTCCCTTCTGTCTTTTTCCCCCCTCCTCTCAGTCTCTTCCCCGCTCTCCTTTGTCTCTTTTCCCCTCTCCCTCCCGTGTGTCTCTCCCCCCTTCCCGCTCTCTCCCTCCAATGTGTCTTTCCCCCTCCTCTCCCTCCCCTGTGTCTCTTTCTCCCCCTCTCCCTCCCCTGTCTCTTCCCCCTCTCCCTCCCCTCCCCTCTGTCTTTCTCCCTCTTCTATGCCTCAACCCCCTCTACTGTGTCTCTGACCCTTTCTCCCTCCCCTGTGTCTCTCCCCCCTCTCCATTCCGTCTCTTCCCTCCCTCTCCCTCCCCTGTGTCTCTGGGGAGGGGGGGGGGCAATGGAATCAGGGTACAATCCAGTTTTGGGGTTTAAAAAGGACTTTTTTCTCCCTTTTATGAGAACTGGCTTTATTTAAATGTTTGTTTTTTGTTTGCCTCCTCTGGACCAGTTTGCAGTGCACATAATACAAATATAATAATACATGTAAAGACATCTAAACATTATGATTTTTTAAAAACTAAATTGATATGTAACTTTGTAATGTAATCCTATCACAGCTGATGCAATGTGTAAAAATGATCCTTACATGGACCTAAATACTGAGTTGGGTGATACCTGGCTGCAGCTAAATAAATCACATGATGTCATCATTGCCCACTGAGTAACAATGGTGCTTAACTGTTTAAATGTTGTTTGGCTGCTGCAAATACTACCTGCTCCTCAAACTATATGGTTTGGGTTTAATGGTAGTGCTGAATTTAGCCCTATTTGTTAAATTCGTTAAATTCCATGCGAGTCACATCTATTTCACCTGTGTGATTTGTGTCATTTGCTGCATCTCTGGAGTCAGCTCCCACCTTTGTCTGCAACTCCAGCCCTTTCGGTAAGTACTGATTGGATGCCATTTGGCACAAACTGTTGCTAGACTAGCAAATAAGGTCCCTATGTAAAACAGGTGCCCTTAGTTAGGGGAGTGCCGTAAAACGCCAGTGGGAGCCTTTCTACAACAGTATGTAGATCTTTTGCTCCCGACATATGGGCACTCAGCTCACATCCGTAAATCCTTGCCTTCTCAGTAAGAGTTTTCAGTGTGGGAGGCACCCGAAACGAGCTTTACGGATGAGAATTGGCTCTTGGAGCCAATAGAAAATGAGAATGTCATGCCCTGCTGGAAGGAATTCCCGGGCATCCCCTACCCCCACTCACTGCCCTATCACCCCATCTACAAATAGATGGGTTCTATACAGACCCCAAGGAATGTAATGATAACCCCTGCAAGGGGGTTCTTAAAGGGCCCCCCTTGCATCTACAATGATCCCCATATTCTGCAGGGGTTCACGATCGGGACCCTCCGCCACCTTTAACCCTTCATTATCCAGACAATCCCAATCGGGACCCCTGACACCTAACATTAACCCCTATAAGCCACCTGGGGCCCCATTCCAATCTTTACAGTGCTATGAAACCTACAAACCTATCCCAATTCTTCCAAATCTCAGCACTGAATAAACTAAAATTAGCTGTGTTATCATGTTACAGTGACCTGTCACATTCAAATTCCCCTTTAAGCCATTCTAATTAACTAAAAGAAAAAGTTTTCACACCTTAATCAAAATAGAATATTCCGAAAACCTTATGGACTGCTACTATAAGGTCTAAAAGTCTTAATAGAAACAGAAAATATCTAAAAGAAGATCCTAACTATAAATATAAAGTCGTTTGCCTCTTTAAAACCAAACCTCATATGGTTTTAGTGCTGTAAATGTAGCTGCTACTGAAGGATTTCTAGGCTACCCCCGTAGACAGAATATATAATAGGGGCATTCGACCGGGCTATGGACTGTGGTTCCCATTGGGGGTGGAGTTGGTTGGGAGGTGTTATAAGGGGCAGTTTCCCATCTTTGGGGCTCAGAAGCTGTAAAGTGTCAACCACATCTTAAACAACATGGCTTCCCCAATAATCAACTCACTCGTGGAGTAAGTGAAGTCCCAGGTTGCTGAGTGGCTTAAATAGTTAGTGGCTGCAATCAACAGCACTGGGAGCCCGGAAGACCAAGAAGGATGAGCAGCCGCAACAAAGCCCAGCACGCAGGGCCAGGCCCCCAGAGAGGTTGAGCCCTTTAGAGGACACCTCGAGGCGTAGAAGGGTCAGTAATCCCCCGAGGAGCCAAGCTGGCGGAGCTGGGAAGAAGGCAACTGCGAAGAGGATGGCGAGGAAAAAGCTGCAGTTGGCGGTGGAGCCCTTAAGTCACGGTGTCACTCCCCCTTACCTGGTAGGAGAGGATCATGGGAGCCGTCAGCGGAGCGAGGCCGGGAACACACGGGTGGCGGCAGCGTGTCAGAGATCAATGAGCGTAACAAGTTCTGGTCGGACAACCAGGAAGAGTAGACGCAGAGTGTGGCAGGTAAGGAACTGATTGACGCAGCGGTCACAGGCAGGTCTGAACACTGGGAACAGCAAAGGCAGGAGGAGCAGGCTCCTCTTCAGGGAAGGCAGAGGATGGCCAAGGGGACAAGGCACAAGGAGGAGGGAAGTCACAGGACTCAGGTCAAAAGTCAGCAGTTGGAGAGATGGCACGCATGAGGCCTCAGAAAGGAGGGGGAGGAAAGCGACTGGGTCAAAGGAAGCGGGCAGGTGCAGCAAAATGGAAGAAGCAGGGAAAAGAGACATCCATGAGGACCGGGGTTAGGCAAACGGGAGCTAAAGGAGTTGCCTCAATTTGCGCCAGGGCATCAGGGCAGCAGAAGGAGAGAGGTGCGCAAGGGAGCAATGTTAAGTATCAGTTCATGCAACAGTCAGGACAGGCAAGAGAGAGGAGCAGTAGCTTGGAAGGAGACAGCTTGGAGGACGCAAGCACCCAAAGTTTAGGGGCGGAGGAGCTAATGGAGAGCCACAGGGGAGGCCACATAGTTAGGGGCAGGCCAGAGTGTGAGGGAGATTGCCCAATGTCGTTATTTTGTGACCAAGGCGAAGGAATATCCAATGGAACAATGACACGGCTGCCAAACAGTCTACAGTTGTTGGCAGCAGAGCCAAGGGAGGAGAGGATACTGATGACGCAACAGCAAGACAGGCGGGCATCCACTGCGCATCACACCATAGGTCAATGTCACCGTATCACAGGCCCCGGGACGAGAGGGGGCAGTGGGAGAAGGCCCAGAATGGTGACAGGTGTGAGCGGTCAGCCCATAGATTTTATTCAAGATATCGAAGGTCGCCGGTAGGAAGGCAATATGGACGCAGGAGGCCGAGCTCAACAGGTCGCAGGAGCAGGTACACGCCCTCCCCTACAAGGAGGTCTCGTTCAAGAAGGAGGTCCCCGAGATACACCAAGGTGTGGGGTGAACATGTTCAGGGAGAAAGGCTCACGGGAGGGGACTCGATCCGTTAAAGGAGCAGGGACCAGGTACTGCCTTCCTGGGAAGACAGGAGGGTATAGGCTGCCGAAGTTACAGCAAGAGGAGAGAACACAACAGGCAGGAGCAGACAACTCTCATCCCATGAAAAAGGGAGGGAAACAGTGACAGCAGTGGCATGGACAGGCGGAGCAGCCCCTACGTTATTTATTGACAGTAGGGATGGTGATGAGTACGCACAAAGTATGTATACTAATGCTACACATGACACATTGCAAGGTTTTATGTCAGGTTTAAAAAAAATTGTCATAATTAGAGCGGAATAGAATTGCGGTCCCCAGTACAGCATGGGTGAGTCAGGATCTTGCGGTTACCTCGCAGCCTATCAGTGAGGTCTCAGCCGTGGTTACCATCGGGATGGTAGGGTCTCCTGGTGGTCCAAAAGTGGTAGTTGCGGGGGTAGAGGGGTCTGGCGTGCCCGTTTCCAAAGAAGGGGAAGCAGTATCAGCCATTAGGGTGGCCGATACTATGCAGAAGTTGGCATTATGTTCCATTGGCCCAATTGGGGAACATGTGCCCAAAGAGATTAAAGAGAAGATTTGGAAAACGGAGTTCATTGAGATATTTTCATTGCTCCCACTGGATAGTTTTATAGAGGTTAGGCTTGATGATAAAAAAAGATGAAGTAAAGAAGGAGGAAGAAGAACGGTTTTGTAGAATTCCGAAAACATTTAGTAATTGGTTGCAGGCTTATGTGATCTTTGCCAGCATAGTAGGAGAAAAAAAACATGAACATTGCTCTGCGTTGTTCTGCTACTTAGATGAAATTGAGGGGATTCATAGGACGTACGGCGGGTTGGCCTGGTGTTCGTATGATGAGAAATTTAGGCAGAAGCTTGCGGTCAGGCCAGATATGCAATGGGATGACAGGGATATGGGTAGTTAGCTTAAGATAGTTACCCTCCCTGTCCGGTTCCAGTGGCTGCGGGTGTTGTTTTGCTTTCAATGAGAGAGCTTGCAATTGGGGGGCATCTTGCAAGTTTAAACACAAATGTTCAGAGTGTGGATTGGGGCACCCTCTTTTTCGCTGCTTCAAGAAAGGAAAGAACCCAAAAGCAGTTGATGCAGCTTCAAAGGGGAGGAGTTCGGTTAGAAAGGATGGTGTATTGGCTAAAGTTGTACGCTAGGTTCCTGTGTAGATGGGCAGAAGCTGACACGTTAAGATCTGGTTTTTCTTCAGGTTTTATTATCCCCTCCATGGTTCACCTGCAGGCGGGCAGGCCTTCTAATTTGAAGTCGACTAGGGATACCCTGGTTTAGTGGTGCAGAAGTTGAGTAAGGTAGCGTTTGGAAGAATGGATGGCCCGTTCTTAGGATTTTGTCGCTGGGTTTGGTGCCTAAAAAGGAGCAGGGTTCATTTAGGCTTATCCATCATCTGTCTTACCTGAAGGGTTTCTCAGTGAATGATAGGATTGATAAGGACCTGTCTTCAGTTACATACACCTCTTTCAAACAGGCACTTCGGTTGGTCAGACCGGCCGTCCAGGAGCTTGATTGGCACAGGTGGATGTTAAGTTATTACCCGTCCACCCTGATTCCCATAATTGACTGGGATGTTATATAAAGACTGGCATTTTGTTGACCTATGTTTGCCCATGGGTTGCTCAATATCAAGTGCTTATTTTGAGATGTTCAGTTCTTTTCTGCAGTGGGTGGTAGGGTGTATAGCAGGTTTTCAGTCAGTGATGAACTATTTAGACGAGTTTCTGTTTGTGGGACCCACCAGGGCTAGGGATTGCTGGTAACTACTGTTTACTTTTCAGCAGAAGGCCTGCCGGGGGAAGGTAAGACGGATGGGCCATGCCATTCTCTGAGTTTTCTCAGGATTCAGATAGACGCGATTAGGATGGAATGCAGGCTTCTGCGCTAGAAGGTGTTGGATTTAATCCTCCATGTATTGCGGGTCTTGGCAGCTAAGAAGGTGTCTTTGAGCCTTATGCAGTCATCGCTAGGGAAACTTAATTTTGCATGCAACATCATCCCAATGGGTAGGATATTCTCTAGAAGGTTGTCCCTCGATACAGCTGGGGTGAGTCAGCCTCATCATCACATCAGAATAACGGTAGTGCACAGAGCCGACCTGCGCGTGTGGTCTCTTTTCCTGCAGCATTTTTATGGTCGGACCCTTATATTAAAGGTACCAGTCGTTAATTCGGTGCTGGAACTGTATACTGACGTGGCGGGGTCAGTAGGTTTTGGAGTTTATTTTGGTCGTAGTTGGTGCGCTGAATCATGGCTGGCCGAGTGGGGAAGCAGAGGTTTGACTAAGAACTTGACATTGCTGGAGTTATTCCCAATAGTGGTGGCTGTCTTTCTTTGGGGAGACAGACTTAGGGACAGGCAGGTGATTTTCCACTGTGATAATTTAAGCGTGGTGCAGGCCATAAACTCAACAACTGCCTCTTTGCCTCCTGTAGTCAGACTCTTGAGGGAATTGGTACTGAAATGTTTGTATCTTAACATACTAGTCCCACATAGCGGGGGTAAAAAACATTCTGGAGGGAATTGGAAGAAGTTCAGGGAGGAGGCCCCGGCGGCATATCGAGAAGCCATGTATTTTCCACCTGACATGTGGAGTCTGCGTCGGTGAGGAGTGATGTTGATTTAGCTTGGGTAAAAGAACACTGCCCGGAGAAGTTCAGTATGTGTTATTAATGGCTAATAAACATGTAAAGTTTAGTTTATATGTTGTGTTTTCTTTTCAGGGGCTCCACTGCAATTATGGATTGTGGGTCATTCGTTCATATATTGGGCCAGAAGGTTGGCATCTATACAGGATAATGGTCGGCAGTTGGGTTTTCCGCAGGAGGCAGCAGTAGTTAAATGGTTTGGTATTAGGGGCATGAAGTGGGAACATTTAGTGGCCACAGTGGTTGGGTATGCCATGTTATCCCCCCCAGATGTTAATTATTCACTTGGGCGGGAACGATTAGGGTATCATGCCAATGAGGGAGTTCATTCGTATATCTTGCAGTTAATTGAATTATTCCCGGGGTTACACATTACTCCGAGGCTTCATTGGAGGGCTGCTGTGGATTCCAAAAAGTTGGATAAGGCTAGATTTAGGATTAATAATATCATATCCTCGTTTGTCAGAAGGCTTGGTGGGTTTTCCATCAGGCATAGGGATCTTGAGACCACAGAGGCCAATACATTTTTCTTGAAGGACAGAGTGCACCTCAACGATGTGGGTCTTTCGTTATTGAATTACTCCCTTAAGGAGGGTATTGTCCAGGCCAGGGAGGGCTTTGGCGGTGTTTAGCCCAGTGGGCTGCGGGTGGCGGGGGCACTGTATCTCCTTAGGTTGGAGCTCACTGATTGATATGGTATCCGGCACTGGTTGGTCCCAGCGGTCTCTTGGGCACGGGGTTCCACTAAGACTCTGGAAAGGGGTTAGCTCCTTCCACGGGAGGGGAGTACAGAGTCCTTGGGTTATGTAGCAATTTGTAAATAAAGCTGTGGCCTGGTTAATACCCATTCCGTTGTTCGCGCCATTTATTTCTAGTTATGGTTCTCCTAATTCAGGTCACTTATGCTTAGGTCAAGTTTATTCATATCAAAATGAATTATTATTAAACGTCATAGAGGACTGAGAGAAAATAATTTAAACATAAGTTGAATCAACTTTATGTCTCTAATTTAAAAGTATATTATGCCGCTACTCTAAAAAATTGTTTGTGTATTTTTGCCCCAAAATATATCTTCTAATTGGGTGAACCGGCTCTGTATCTAACTTTGAGATACAAAACAGTTCACCATAAAGGAAAGAGGATGTAAAGTTTATAATTAGAAATATCTAACTAATTTATATAAAAAGCAGAAGAAAAAAATAAGTAAGATATTGAGAAATTGAATAATATCTTAGATTTGTTTTTGTTAGGGTTAAGAAAAGGTGAATGAAGAAACAAAATCGTATATTCATATGAAAGTGGTATGTTATATTATAAAAATGTAATTGTGTTCTCTTATTCTGTTTCCATTTACCGTATATTGAAGTATATTTACAGCGCTGGTGTTTATTTGTATTCTCTTTTGTTATAATAAAATATTATATGTAATTTTACATCTTGGTTATTTTTTAGGGTTTTGCAGATGTTAGGTTAAAGAGAGCAGATGAAAGTATAGGAAAATGATTCAAGGGCTCCCACTCTTAATGGCGTCCTTGTGGCGTATTTTAAAAGAAGACGACTATGGATTTAATGGCTCACCAGCATTTGAGGGAACATTTGTGGAGGTAATAAAATGCATACTGTAGGAAAATAAAAGTTATTGTGTTATGATAGTACAAGTGAACTGGGGCGGCTTGATTTCATTAATGGGTCTCCTCAGAGCTCCCCATTTTGATTTAACAGTGTGTGAACAAAGGGGAGGAAATTAGAGTCTCTATTGCCTGTTGAATACTAATATCCTCACCTGTGTTAAATTGAAATCCTGCCTGTCTGGGGAGCCTTGAGGAAAGGTTTGGGAACCACTAGGTTAGAAACTGGCTAGAAGGAAGATAGAGCCATGAGATAAGCTATAGATAAATTCAATAAGCTATTTTCTAAAATGTCTACATCCCATTTATTTTTGTGCATTGGGACCTGTTTGTTATCATATTGTCACGAAAAATGCGGGACTCCTACCCAGAATACCAAATTGCCCGTTGAGAGTTAGTCTCTTTAGTTTGCTGCCTCTCTACAGTCTAACAAATGGCTTAATTTTAAGGGTGGGCCATACTTTTCTTGACTGGCTTACCTAATCACCCATAAGAAATCATTTATATATTTGTAAACGTCATACCTCCTATCATTGAGCACTTGTTTCCTTCCTCAAACCTGTATCAGATTTGATCATGATCTGACAACTTTATATCACTGAAATCTCATCTTTATAGAAATACAGCATTTTATGTATGGTTATGTGCAATATATTATTTAATGTGGGTGTCCATTGCTAATCCTATCCTACACAAAAAGTGGCTAATCATATTAGGAAAAAGAAATGGATCTGCCCTTGGAAGGCATATGGATCTACTACTGAAAGACCTTCTGATTTGCCTTTGGTTTTGGCTTTTTTTGCACTGGAGGGGATGGCAGTGAAAGAAATGACTGGAGAATCAGAACAGTAGATGGTGGTTGGGGAGGTTGGGGTTGATAGAGAACGGACTGTGTCATTCATTTTAACATTATTTCCTTCAGGTCACTGATTGGAAGAGAAAAAAAAAACCTTGTGAACCAACAACTGTGCTTACACTTACTATAATATCCACAAACAAAGTGTATCCTCTTCCTGACACTTTGATGATCTCAGAATGGGACAGGACAACCCCTGATGATCCAACTAAACTGAAACGGTATATATGATGAGTTGGGACATGTGATGTTCTTTATTCTTTTTTCCAGCTCATCCTGCAACTACGTTTAGTTAAAGAACCACTGTAGTCCAAAATGTTCTCCCATTCATTTAAAAGCTCATGTTATAAACATTACAGAAAAACTTTTTTTATATAAAAAATGAGTGGATTATAATATAGAATAAGGACATTAAAGTGAGGCAAGGAGGGGTCATTTTTTCCTTCTCCTGACACAACTCTGGACTGCAAATACAGTGCCTTGAAAAAGTATTCACCCTTCTTGGCATTTTTTGTGTTTTGTTGCCTCACAACCCCTGGAATTAATTAAGATGGATTGTTTGAGGATTTGCATCATTTCATTTACAGAACATGCCCACAACTTTGAAGATGTTTTTTTTTTTATTGTGAAGCAAACAACAAATAGGACAAAATAACAGAAAAAGTCAATGTGCATAACTATTCACCCCCCTAAAGTCAATACTTTGTAGAGCCATCTTTTGCGGCAATCACAGCTCCAAGTTGCTTTGGATAAGTCTTCATGAGCTTGCCACATCTTACCACTGGGATTTTTGCCCATCCCTCCTTGCAAAACTGCTCCAGCTCCTTCAAGTTGGATGGTTTGCGCTTGTGAACAGCAATCTTTAAGTCTGACCACAGATTTTCTATTGGATTGAGGTCTGGGCTGTGACTAGGCAATTCCAACACATTTACATGTTTCCCCTTAAACCCCCCAAGTGTTGCTCTAGCAGTGTGTTTGGTGTCATTGTCCTGCTGGAAGGTGAACCTCCGTCCTAGCCTCAAATCATGCACAGAGTGGTACAGGTTTTGCTCAAGAATATCCCTGTATTTAGCACCATCTTTCCCTCTACTCTGACCAGTTTCCCAGTCCCGGCTGCTAAAAAACACCCCCAAAGCATGATGCTGCCACCACCATGTATCACTGTGAGCATTTTCTTTGATGACCGAACAGTTTGGGAGTCCACGACATGCCTTTTCGCAAACTCAAAATGTGCCATTTTGTTTTTTGCTGAAAGTAAGGGATTTCTTCTGGCCACTCTGCCATAAAGCCCAACTCTATGGAGTTTACGGCTTATTGTCGTCTTATGTACAGATACTCCAGGCTCTGCTGTGGATCTCTGCAGTTCCTCCAGGGTTACCTTAGGTCTCTGTGCTGCCTCTCTGATTAATGCCCTCCTTGCCTGGGCTGTGATTTTTGGTGGGCAACCGTCTCTTGGCAGGTTTGCTGTTGTGCCATGTTCTTTCCATTTGGTAATGATAGATTTAATGGTGCTCCTGGGGATCATCAAAGATTTGGATATATTTTATAACCTAACCCTGGCTTGTACTTCTCAACAACTTTGTCCCTTACTTGTTTGGAGAGTTCCTTGGTCTTCATGGCAGTGTTTGGTTAGTGGTGCCTCTTGCTTTTGTGTTGCAGCCTCTGGGGCCTTTCAAAAAAGGTGTGTATATGTAATGACAGATCATGTGACACTTCGCTTGCACACAGGTGGACATCATTTCACTAATTATGTGACTTGTGAAGGTAATTGGTTGCACCAGAGCTTTTTATGGTCTTCATAACAAAGGGGGTGAATACATAGGCACATGCCAATTTTATGTTTTCTATTTCTAAAAAATAGTTTTATGTATATATTTTTCTCATTTCACTTCACCAACTTAGACTATTGTGTTCTGATCCATCACATAAAATTCAGATTAACAAAACATTGAATTTAAGGCTGTAATGTAGTAAAATAGGTAAAAAGTCAAAGGAGGTGAATACTTTTGCAAGGCACTGTATATTGTCCATTTATACTTATTCTTTTGAATATAAGCTAATGAAGATAACAGAAATAAAAGACTCTTTCTATGAGTCCCTGTTTATACTACGTTTCTTTCAATTCAATTGCAAGTTAAGGTAGGATATCGGAGAACAGACAACACTAAACCAAAGTACTGTATGGGATGGTGCCCACTTATGGTGAAGTGTCTCATGTTTTATCTGACTTGTACCGTAACAGAGAAGATATTTCATGAAATGCTGGGTATTTCTCCTTTGCATGAAAATTCAGCAGCCTCCCAGGCATAGGTTTCAGCCTTTAAGCTAACCAATTCCTGATATATACTTGTGTTAATCTTCTTAAATTCGCAAATACGTGTCTCGGTGTGCTTAAGTAGTGCAGGGAACGGTACCTAACTAGATATTAACACATGAATAGATCATTTTTATCACTATGGAAACTAATTTGCACCTTGTGGTACTGTTTAAAATAAAAATAAGCATTGTAGAACTAATTTAAATTAAATTAGTAGTGCAAATTATATTCACTTTAATGCTTTATCAGAGAGATCCAACTTTTTGAGGCGGCAGGGTCCCTTTAAATTTCCTTTTTCATACTATAAAACATCTGAGCACTTTTTTGCAACAACAGTCAAGTGTATATTAAAGTCCTCATGTATATTGGGGGAGACACTACACTTGAATAAATAAAGGACAGCTGTTATCAATTTTTGATATGGTGGCAAAAAACATTTTTAGAAAGTAAAAAATACATTTACATTTTTCAATTTAACATGTAGTTATTCTTTACTGCAGGTTACCATTTTCTTTACTAGGTGGCTTCTTGCAGTTTCTGTCTCAACAGGGCATGCACTTGTAAACTATTGAGCTTTGTGTTAATTCTAATGAGAGTGCTGGTAGATTCCCATTCCCCTTCCTCTCTATTCAAAGTATTCTTTCACCTCAGGAAGTAGTGCCATGTTTCACATCTGTGACCTCAGGACACTTCTATAAGGGAGGGGATTCTCACTAACAGGGATATGCTAATGAATGCAGACACACAGCATGTCACTATAAGCCTGCAGCAGCATGAGACATTGGTAGTGTAAAGGCCCTCCTCTGTGGGAGTGTCCTGAGTTCACAGCTGTGAAAATGGCACCCGACATGAGAGAGAACAGGAAGAAAGGGAGATGTTCCAGAAGGTGAAAAAAAAAGTGAGAAAATTAAAATGAATTAAATCATGCAGTTAAAACATTTATATACAGCAAATCCTGTTTTAAGTCAGTTTCTTGAATTCTGGTCACAATCTTTGCATATTTTTACAGTTTTATTTTCATTTACTGTAAATTATCCTCAATTCTGGTCTCATACTTTGCATCTTCTTCCACTCTCTCTTTTTGATGTTGTTTGATTATGGTATCTTTCTCTCATGCCTGCTGCCAGTCTTTCCTTACACTGCTTCTTTGTTGCAGGTTGTATAATTTGTCGGTTGCGAAGCTCTCCGTCGTAGATGAGAAAAAGCGCGTTATAAAGTTACAATTGGCCAATGGCAAAGAATTTTTCCTCAAGCTATATGCACCTACAGATCAGGAGGATGCGATGTTTGAGAGTTGGCGGCAGATGATCCAGATGTTGAAACACACTTATGATGCTGTATGTTTTAGTCCACCATTTTATTTAATTTTAGCATAGTCTATCCACCCATGTAAAACACCCACCCATGTAAATCTTCTGCGTGGGTTAAACATTGTAAGCATTTTGAAAATATTTACTACATACAAACCGGATCAAATGTTTATTTGTAACGCGCCAACATATTCCATATCGCTGCGATCAAGGCAAAACAATATTAACACATTACAAAGATGGAGGGCCCTGTCTTTAATCTAAGAATCCAATGTCCATAAAGCTTTCCCCAAAGCACATTGCAAGATTGAAAACTCGCAGACTTAGGGCCTCGTTCATTTGCAAGGCCGCAACTAACGATATACATGCCGTATGTCTGCGGGCTTGAACTCTGCTACAATTACGGAACGTTTTAATTGAACAAGCCCGCAAGTAACCCGAAACCGTAAACCATGCACTGATAAGTAGCATTTCAGAGCGTGAGACACGATCAATTAAGCAAGGCCGTAACTACCTATTTAGAAACATCCAATAGAAAATGAGACCAAAATGATCGGTCTCGCAAGTCTTTTTGAATGCTATAAACGGGTTATAGGTTATGGCGTTGACGGTCTCCTCTTCTATTGGCTGTTTCTAAATGGGTAATTACGCCCTTGCTTAATTGATCATATCCCCGCCCTGAAATGCTACATACCAGTGCATGGTTTACGGTTTCGGTTTTTGGCCCCTAACTTGCGGGCTTGTTCAATTGAATAGCACTGGAATTGTAGCAAGCGTTTAAAGCCCACAGCAAGCCCGCAGACATAAGGCCTGTATACCGTGATATGCGGGCTTCAAATTGAGTGAGGCTCACAGTGCCTATGTAGAATTATAATTGAGCATAATGAGCATATTGTTAAAAGAAAAGAAAAAAACTTACATGTTTTTAAATTGTTTTATTTTTATTCTATGATGCTTCATTTGCAATTCTGATCAAGTACTACATGTACCGCTTTGCTGCAGAGTCAGGAGAAACCTCCTAATATGACTCAGCAGTAAAGGAGGACATGTGTTGCTTGATCAGAGTTGCAAATTTAGTCACATGGAATTAAAATAAAATGCTTGAGAAATAAATAAGTTTTAATAATATGCTGAGTTCTCAACTTTTCATACAGTAGTCCTTTAAGCTGCACTTATTTGGGGATCTAATGGATCCTGATGTGAGTTTAGTCAGTTGTAGTAGTTCTATCCATAGAACTGAAGGGATTTGTTATCTGCATCAAGGTCCATGTGACAAATTAGGTTATGGAAAACAAGCAATGTCTGTCTACTGTAAAGTATAATTGTATATAAACATTAAAATCTGCATTTATTATTATTATTATTATTATTATTATTATTATTATTAGTTTATTGGCTTTTATACTAATTATGTAAGGTATATAGCGGCTTTCATTAGAGTCAAGGGCAGAACTATCACTGGTGGGCCCAGTGCAATGGGGCCATGCTCTAGATAGCCCAGGGCAGTAAACATTTTTATTTTATTTTTTCTAAAATACCTTCCCTTCAGGTCCCATCCCCAGGCCCCCATGGCCTCACCAGCTCCTTCCCTTCCTCCCCTGCCTTCCTGCGTCTTCTGGCTGCGGCAGGGAATCACAAATTACATCATATACCCATGATGTAATTTGGGATTCCCTGCCCCAGAGATAAGACGTGCCAGCAGGGGAGGCATACATGCTCAGGAGCTGGTGAGGACCAGGTTGAGGCCAGGATTAGCTGGGTTGGGGGTTCCAAGGGGCATGTAAGAAAAATGAATTAAATAAAAAAACATATTCTTCTCCTAGTTTGCTTTCACAGTCTTTCCAAGACTGTAGGACCATACAGAGGGCCTCATTAAATTGGAGTTTCTTAAGTCCAACGTGTAGCACGTTAGTGCTGCGTGCTTTTTCCATGTGTATTAAATTATTAGTTCTGTAAGCTACGAGCGTAAACCAGTTGTCGGCCGTTGGAGTTGCGTGATCGAACGCAAACAATTAAACAAGCCTGTAGTTACGGATTCAGAAGGAGCCAATGGAAAAAGATTGTTAGCGTTACATCACTGAAAAATGGGAGGGTAGATTTCAAAGTCCTCCGTACTTCAATTACGGTGACATGCTCGACAGATCAAAGGATTTACGGGCGGGAAGTTCAACATTACTCAGCAACTAGCCTGTTCTCGCAGCTAAGCCGCTTGTCATCTGCGGCCTGCGTTAGCACGCAAATAGCCCTAAGATGAGAGTTACGGGCTATGTTTTAACCAATTTAATGTGGCCGTGAGCCAGGAAGCTTTCACTCTTAGCTTGCACTCACTACTTAACAGCAGCACAAAAAGTGGACCCTCTCTCCTTTCCAGGCTTTTAAGGCTATGCTTTACCTGAGCTAATTAAATCTCATCCAGGAGTTAACTCTTTCACCTCCTTAAAGAAAGTCTTTAAAAACCTGTAGCTTAAATCAGCCTCTGGGGGCACTCTATACTCTATATATAGTGAGTTGGCTCTGGAGGGGGGCCAAAGGATGGGCCAACACAAGAAAAATGTTTGTGAGGTCCAAAAAAATGTTCACACTGTCTCCACCACTATATATAGACTAGCGACTTGCCCATCAAAAATGACGACAATAAAAAGTGAAGTCTGGCCTCTCCCCCTCTAATTTACTGGCCTCGCGATGAGTGCCTTTGGCGCTCATCACGGCCCTCGCATTGAGCGCCTTCGGTGCTCATTGCAAGCCTCACCCGCCCTCTACCTCCCCCCCCCCCTCTACTTTACTGGCCTTGCGATGAGTGCCTTCGGCGCTCATCATGGGCCTTTTAATGAGCGCCTTTGGCTCTCACTGCGAGTCTCTCCCCCTGTCTACTTCATCCCTTGTGTCTCATTTCCCTCCTCCTCTCCCTCCCTTGTGTCTATTTTCCCCCTCCTCTCCCTTCATTGTGTCTCCTTCCCCCCCTGTGTTTTTACCCCCTCTCCCTCCAGTGTCTCTAACCCCCTCCCCTGTGTGTATTTTCTCCTCCCCTGTGTCTCTTTTCCCCCCTCCCCTGTGTCTCTTTTCCCTCTGCCCCCCCTCCCCCTATGTCTGTTCCCCCCTCCCTTGTGTCTCTTCCTCCCCATTCCCCTCCCCTGTGTCTCTCTTCCCCCTCCTCTCACTCCCCTGTCTCTTCCCCCTCCTCTCACTCCCCTGTGTCTCTTTCCCCCCTCCTCTCCCTCCGCTGTGTCTCTTTCCCTCCTGTGTCTCTTCCCCACCTCTCCCTCCCCTTTGTCTCTTTCCCCTTCCCCTGTGTCTCTTTCCCACCCTCTCCCTCCTTTGTGTCTCTTCCCCCCCTCCCATGTATGGCTACCGTTGAGCAATGCGCATGCGCATGCGCGGCTCACGCCACATGCGATCGATCGGTTGTCAAACTGCGATTTGTCGCAAAGCGTGAAGATGAATTACAGTTTGACAATTATAATATGTGATATATATATAATGAGCTGGGGCATTGGAGGGGGGCCCAGAAGTGGCAGGGGGCCCAATAGAATAATTTTCCTTTCGCACTGGGGCCCTCCATTCACTAGTTCCGCCACTGATTAGAGTCATTGTTATGGGATAACCGTTTTGGATCATAGTTATGATTTTCAGTAGTTTGCTCCATCGACCTGCCCGGCCTCACAAGCTTGTAAGGATGAAGGGGAATGAGAGGATTAAGAGCCTTAAGAAGTATTTTCAGAGATATCAAATCTTAGTACATCTAACCAATGTGGTAACTGCAATTTCAAAACATTTAAATATGCTGTTTAGCTAAATAATGCATTTATCATCTGTGTATATGTATACAGCAGTACAAGAAGATGGTGCAGACACTGAAGGCATCCCTAGAAAAAGCAGAAGCAGATCCAAGGTATCTTGTTTTGGAAAACTCCGCTAGCACGGCTAGTTATGAAACCCCCCAGATATCCAACTGATAACCAGTTTCCATGTAGTTTGGGAAAACTCTTCTTCTGCCAGTGGGCTTCCATAATTTAGCATGGTAAAATCATAAAACTAGTTTAGTTAAACAAAATAAAGGTTGATGCCTCCGCAGGACCCTGGGGAATCCACAATACGTTCAGAAAAGTGTGTGTGTGAGAGGTGTTTGCGGAGAGCTGTGGTGGCATCTATTGATGCAAGCTCCCTCATTCTGGGCCCATAAAGGGAAAGATGTCTGGTGTCAATTTCAACCTGACAAAGACTATTGATCTGTACCTTCAGCCTCCGCCCCTACTCCTCCTTCCACTGATAGATACATAGACATAGGGAGGAAGTGATGTAACAAACAAATAATTCATATATTCCCAGAGTCTTCATATATTCAGCCCATGGTTTACACAGCTACTAATATTCATAATTCCCCTCACAAATAAGCGCTTATTTCTTGAACTACAGTGGCAGTAACATAAAATGATGTTCATACTGTAGTGTACATTTATTAATTTATGGGAAAACTCTCGAGTTTATTTATAAAACACATTAAAAACTGCACATTGTACTAGCCATTTTCCAAAAGCAGTGCTTCTATGCAGCCAGTTATCTGAGTGGCACAATGTGATTAGTGACTCTAATGATCTATTACTATATTCTGTCATGTTCATTCATGAATCAAGCACCCTTTGCTTCTACTTAGCATCCAAGCTTGTAGTAAAGAACACACATAAATACAATTTAAAATGTGCTTGTCTAACTTAAAGGGACATTGCAATCATGTATTTAAATATATTACAGAAAAAACTAATTCAAATGTTTAACTGATCGGAGGGCTTTCCCCTGTCAGCACATGGCCAGTAAAATATCCATATGACTAATACTTGTTAAGTATTGCTACATTATTTATTTTTATTTCATTGGAACACAGAAAATTTTTAACAACCTACAAATTCCTTAATTCTTTTTACCATCTCACAGAGGCATCAAACTGGGCAAAGCTCCACGGATACTGATGAAACAAAAACAGGACATCAAGAGATCAAGTAACAGTTTAATGGGTAGGTTTATCTCAGAGGGGTTTGTGGAGCTCTATGGAAAAACCTGTTTGTTGATGCACAGGGGTATAGCATAAAATAAATAAACTCTCACTCCACTGTATGTATGTATATAAGTATATTTATATAATATATACACAAACTTAAACATACATATATACATGTGACAAAGTTATTCAAGGGGTTTACGTAAGCCTCAGAATCTGCAAAGCTCTCTTTCAACTGTAGGACTATAGGGGTTGACTTTCATTAGCTGTACCCGGGTAGCCCTGATATGTCTGCTACTGGAGAGTGGGAGAAGCTTCTTATGGAATAATTGTTTCCTGTGTGTCTGTCTTGAAGAAAGACACACACAGTGAATATCAGTCTGCAACTTATGACTGCTTGGAGAAGAGTGGAGACCTAGAAATCTAAAGAATATTCAGGCCAGTGATTTTTAAGAAACTATTAGACTGTTTGTTTTGCTCCACCCAGATTTAGCTGAAAGAAAGCCGGTTAGTGAGAGAACTTTATAAGTTAAGGTAGTGCTTCAGTGGAAGCTAGGTCTATTATTTTCTTTGATTTGTTTTGTTTTGTTATTTTTATATCACTGGCTAAACAGTAGTAAAATTTGGAAAAGTATATACAGCCGCTTGTATTATTATGTTCCTCCATCAAAATGGCTTAAACATGGGCACAAACCAAGCGGAGACTGGTAACTTGTAATAATATATATAATTTATTTCAATATTTATTTATTTAGATATATATTTATTATTAAACATATTATTATTTCTGTATTTGAAAGATGGTAGAGGGCATTCCAATGCTAAAATATCACAATGTTTCTTTTTTTCCCTTCAATATACATTTATTGTCCATATTGTAATCTGGATTTTAGGCTTCTACAATATAACAAGGCCTTCTCAAAATGGACATATTATATGTGTAATATGCACATATAGTGTAAAAGTAGAATCTAGATTGCAATGTGTGTGATAAATATACTAAGTCTTCTTTATTATCGTCCTGTGAAACACACATTAGTAACATAGAGTAGTATAACTGACCTGCTAGCCATCTACATTCACCCAAACTTTATAGTTGCCACCTGTTGTGATACTACAGCTGTAGTACGAAAATTTGTATATAGTACTTCCCCCAGGGCAGCTCCACTCCAACCCAAATAAAATACTATCAGGTAGTGAAGAGAACAGTAGCTTATGGCATTAAAATTATTATTTAATGTAATAAAGCTTTCTCCTAACTATTCTTTAGAGCAACAGTTCCTCTCCTCAAGACCCAGCAGACAGGCCATGATGTTGGTTTAACATTGTTTGAATACAGAGGAGGGAATTACAGTCTGTTGAACACTAATTGCTTTTCATGTGTTCACAGTGGTAAACTAAAATCATGGCCTGTCTGATGGGTCTTGAGGAGAGGTTTGAGAACCACTGCTTTAGAGATCCCTTTATAAGACCAATACCGTGATCCTATAATTGTGATTTAGAGTTATTTTGTGAAGAGATTAAGATAACCCTGCTGTATGTTTTGAATGTGATCACTCCACCAACAGAAAGGTGTCTACCAACATGCTTCTTCATATCAAAGACACTCAGACTTGCTGGAGCCACGTGTGTCCCATGTTATTCTGGTTACTGAGAATAAAGGAACTGTTTGGCACAGCCAAGTCAGAGGTTTTCCTATTGGGCAACCCCAGTCACCCTCATAGCCAACCATTAGATGGGAGCAACGCTAATTCTTTGTTGATTGGCTGACCACTTACAGCAAGCCAAATTTTATCTAACAAATATTTACTAATTTAATTGTTGTTGTTGTTTAGTCATTCAGTTGTGTTCAACTCTTCCTATGGATCACAGCACACCAGGTACATCTATCTGTGACAGCCTCTCTGAGCTCCATCAATGTCTTGTCCATTGCTTCAATGACCTCATCTATCCATCTCCATCTCTGCCGTCCTCTTCTTCATGTGCCTTCAATTTTTCCCAGCATTAGACTTTTCTCTAAGGAATCCTGCCTTCTCATGATATGGCCAAAATATTTGAACTTCAGCCTCATGATCAAACCTTTTAGTGAACAGTTTGTCTTGATTTCCTGAAGTATTGATTTATTTAATCTTCTGCAGTCCACGGGAGTCTAAGCTGTTTTTGCCAACACCCCAATTCAAAGAAATTAATTATATGGAACTCAGGCTTCTTTATGGCCCAACTCTCACATCTGTATGTTACTACTGGGAATACTATAGTTATAACTATTGGGACCTTCGTTAGTAATGTAATATCTTTACTTTTTTTTACTAGCTTGTCCAAGCTTGCCATAGTTTACCTCCCCAGAAGCAAACATCTTTTAATTCCATGGCTACAGCCCACATCTGAAGAGATCTTGGATGGATCAGTTCAATACAATATGTCACTGCCTCCACTTCTTCCCCATCTATTTGCCAGCAACTGAGATTGCGTTTGCCATGATTTTTGTCTTTTTAACATGGAGCAGCAGGTCAGCTTTTGCACTCTCTTCTTTTACCTTTATCAATAGGTCCATTAGTTCCTCCTCACTATTAGCCATCAGAGTAGTATCATCTGAGATTGTTGATAATTCTTCCAGCAATATTTATTCTGACTCCCATTCTTCCAGTCTGGCCTTACACATGATGTACGCTACATATACGTTGAATAAATAAGGTGACCATATAGAACCTTGTTGCACAGTATTTCTGATCTTGAACCATTTTGTTGTCCCATGTTCAGTTCTGACCGTGGCTTCTTGGTTCACATACAAATTCCTCAGGAGGTGGATGAGATGATCTTGTACTCCCATGATCTAGAACTTGACACATTTTGAAGTGATCCACACATTTAAAGGCTTTAGAGTAGTCTATGAAGCAGAAGTAAATGTTTTTCTGGGACTCTCTTGCTTTCTCTATTATCCATTGGGCATTGGCAATTTGATCTCTTGTTCCTCTTCCTCTGCGGAACCTGCCTTGCAAATCTGGTAGTTACTGGTCCATATATTGTTGGAGTCAAGCAGAAGAATTGTAAGCATTACCTTGCTGGCATGTGAAATGAGTGCAATTGTTCGATAATTGGAGCACTCTTGCCTTGCCTTTTTTGGGGGATTGGGATATAGACTGACCTTTTCCAGCCATTTGGCCATTGTTCTCCAAAATTGTTGGCATAAGACAAGCAAGTATTTCATAGCATCATCTTGTAGAATTTTAATAATTCAATTGGGATTCCATCAACTCCTGCAGCCTTGTTATCAGCAAGGCATCCTAGGGCCCATCTCACTTTGCTCTTCAAGATGATTGCCTCAAGCTCATTCGACAAACTATTGAGGTCACCACTGCTTCCTGCCAACTCTTCTTTATTTGATCTTCTTCTGTAATTCCTTAGAATATCAATGTTTAATCTTGTCATCTCATGTTTGACCATGGCCAGTTTGCCTTGGTTCATAGTAATAACATTCCAGGTCCCTATGCTGAATTGTTCTTTGCAGCAGCGAACTTTCCTTTCCCCACCAGACACATCCGCAGCTAGTTGTCCTTTTTACTTTGGCCCAACCACTTCATTCAAACACCTTTTGACCTGCGGGGCTCATTTTCTCGTGCCATGTTGTTATGTCTCTAGTTGTGCTTGTCCATAAAGTTACTGGAGTGGGTTTCAATTTCCTTCTCCAGTGGATCGCAATTTGTCTGTCCTCTCTGCTATTACCTGCCCATCTTGGGTGACCCTACATGGTATAGCTCACAGCTTCATTAAAGTAAAGCACTTTCACGAAAACAAGGTAGCAATCCAGAAGCGAATTATTTTATAATTTTATGATATTAGTAACTTGCCCATCATACATTACAGTTATGTTCAATTGTTTGTGCTGTCTGTCTCTGTGCTGTTTGTATGTGCCATCTGAGTCTCTCTGTGCACCCTCTCTTCCTCTCTGTGCGCCCCCTCTCTCTTTGTGCGTTGTCTCTCTCTCAGTGTACCCTCTCTCTCTCAGTGTGCCCTCTGTGTGTGTACGCACACTCTCTCTCTCTCTCTGTACCTTCTCTCTGTGCTCTGTGTGCTCTTTGTCTCTCTCCCTCCATCCTCTCTCTCTCTCTCTCTCTCCTCTCTCTCCCTCCTCCCCCCCCCCCCTCTCCCTTCCTCTCTCTGGTCCTCCCTCCCTCTCTCCCTCCCACCCTATCTCCTTCCCTCCCTCTTCCCTTGCCTTTCCCTCCCTCCACTGGTCCGCTCATGCACGATAGCGAGGGTGGTTGGAGCATGCGCGATACGGTGGCTGGTCCGCGCAGTGCCAAATTAAAATATAACATTTTTCATTTGCTGAAAAAGAATAAAAAGAGAATGGTTCTTACATGAATTCATTGATAAACATATTTTAACATGTAAGCTTTAAATCGTTAATGTTTTCACTAAAGTAAAAAAAGCTCAACTCGTCATTAACACTAAGAGGGTCAAGTGGCTGTAACAAGCTGAGCTTGTCCTAACAAAGCCACTTCCTGTGACAAGGTCAAGCTTTACTCATCCTAGCCATTCAGAGGGAAGTGGGGGAGCAGTTCATATATTTTTCTTGTAAAATGTGATCTGTTCACCCCAGGTGGTAATCGGATCAAATGTTATTCTCTAATTATATATAGTAGTGTTTACTTTGGTGATCATTAGGCAATATGAAATACACCAGAGCCCCATTGTGGCCCCTGGCCTTAGATTGGATAAACCTGGTGAAGAAGATACTTCATCTAAATTTCATTGCCAATCCTTGTATCTACATCAAATAAGAAATTATGCACTCCATGGTTCCTGTTGTCTTATATTGACCACATGCTACTAAGACATTAACGCTTATCATGCATTCACGCTGTCATTTCTCATTTTAGGAAAGGAAAAGCCAACAATGGGGATATTCAAAAGATTTATTTCCATCTTTGTCTGTTATGAATCCCCACCACCATCTAAAGAACAAAAGAAGCGCACACGGTATGTGTCTATGCTAAAGGGATTATGGATGTATTGTGCATTTTCATACATTTAGAAAGATGCAAACTCTCATAATTGCTATAATTCATTTACAATAGTATAATTTCAATATAAATAAATTGTAATGAGATGCATATATTGCAAGCAAACCCTGTCCAAAAGCAACCTCTCATAACAATGTTTACTGTCCATGGAAATCATTTTGGTAAGGTTGGATTAGGTGGAAAAATCTATTAGTTATTTCAGTAATGAGAAATATCCAATCTATAGCTAGTGTGGACAAATTACACTAAATATAAACATTGTGGGAATGATTTCTCCTCCTTAGTCACCTGAACTGCAGCCATGCTGTGCTTTTTCCCCATACGTTTTAATATAAATCAGACAAGAAAACAAAATTAACAATCTCTCTAAAAGTCCTTCTTTACAGTCCCTCTTAACTCATTGGTAAAACAATGGTGGATGAAATGCATTGTTGTTTTTTTTAAGTTGTCTATTGTTTTAGTTAAAAAAAATATATATGAAAAACTTTTAAATGCGTGACAGTTACAGTGGACCCTTAGTGGGTACAGTAATTGACAAACAAAGAACTGTCCACTACACAGGCCCCCTCATCTCAGAATTGTGAAAAATGGACACCAAAAATCTTTCATTGATGGTAGCACCATAAACTACAGGTGTAAATAAGTAAGTTATTTTTATCACACAAAATTAAACCTAATGCTATGAATACTGCTTTGAATATTAATTGTTTTAGCAGTAAAAAGACTTTATTTCCCCTTCTTGGTCAGCCTCTTACCAAGGAATGCCACTTTAAAAGAAATTTAGTGGGTGCAGCTATAACAAAAAATGCTAAACCAAAAAAGCTATAAAAAAGCATTCAAAATTCTGGTTAAAAAAAACATTGAAATATATTGTAAATTTATTGTACTTTTTCAAGCTCTCCAGGCAATTGTGGTTAATTGGTGATCACTGTGAAACTCACAAGTGGACCCACCTAAGTGCCTACCAGCACTATCATCACATATAATAGTTTAAACTACGAGACGTCGTCACACTTTGCGAGCTTGCGAGGGACGCAGTTCGGGCCGCCAATGTGGACCCTTGCAAAGCGAGGGGCCGCATTGGCGGAGGTGGAGGCGCCTCACAAGCAGTGACAAACAGCCACAGAAGCGGGACTTTAAAAAAAAAATCGAACACGCAATGACTGAATACAAACTTACACAAAAAAATACGAGCCGCGGGACTTAGAAAAAACGAACTTGCAAAAATACGACCTTAACGGCTGAACCGCACTCATCGAAAAACATAAAAAAAACAATAAATACACACAAAAAAAAGCCTTACCCACAGCAAGGGGGGACACCCAGGATGTCTGGAAGAGAGGTTACACCTCAATTTTAAGTCCAATATACCAAGTTTTAACACTCACAAATCCCATAAGCAAGAGAAAAAATGGCTGCTGAAAAAAACAAAAACGAGGCTATACGACCCCTAAAGCCGAAAAACCCCACCACGTACATACGGCTTTTCCAAGAAGCCGTACGAGGTACAGATACACTTTTACCAAGGACTCTAAATCATCCACACCCGCGTACCACATACACAATCGCCGCCATTTTACAACACTAACTTACACAATGCGGAAGTACACGGCTACACTAACGGCTTCCCCTCGCGCACGCAGCCTATTTACACTACACACTGCACACATTGCTAACACTTACACCTCAGCTCCACAACAGTGCAAACCTACATTGTATGCTGCAGGAACATCAAAACAGATTGTCAGCTCTTCAGCACAATGCTTCCTGCATATATTAATTACAAATAGGTAAAGTGTATACATTTGTTAATTTATTAATTACTGTATTTAATTCTCATAAAAAAACACATATACACAAAAAAAATAACACTATCGCAATAAACGCAAAAGACCTTCACCGCGCGCCTCACAACGAGCGCCAACGGTGCTCTTAGCACACAAACTACACCAGGGGACAGCCTTGCAATAAGCGCAAAAAGGAGATCAGCACAGACCTTACAATGACAGCAAAAGCGACTCTGATAACAAAAAATACACCAACCAAGAGGCTCGCAATGAGCGCCGAAGGATCTCAGACCACCAAAAAAATTACTGTCTGTGGCAAACAGCATTACCTGCCTTACAATTTTATATTAAGTCGCTAGTATTCATATAAAATTAAAAAAGCATAGATAATCAATAGAACATAGAAACTGTTTTCCAATGTTTGGGTAGACTCAGTAAGTGTTTACAACATACTTAACGTACCACCGGACAATGACAAAGCCTACATGCCTAAAAACGCTGTTACAACGAGCATAATTTGGTAGGGTAATTTGTAAATATGGGAGGCGTGCAGTCTAATTGTTTTTTATATTATTTTTGTTTTTTTTTAGTGTGGGCTTCCTATGATTCTCCTGACGGATTGTCTTCTCGCCTTTCCTGGGAATCCCCAATCACATCATGTTGGCACCAAAGTGGGGCCCGGGGGGGCCAAATAAACAAAAAATTGAGCTCCAGTGCAGTCTAATTCTTTTTTGTATAACTTTTTTTTCTCTATAGTGAAGCCCCCACCCTGACCCATACAAACAATCCCCCGCCCCCTGGCCCATACAAACAATCTTCTTTCAGCCCCCCTGGATCCACATTTTTTTGCAGTGGACCACACCCCGTGCTGGATCAATCTTTTTTGAACCCCTTGACAGTAAAACAGAGGAGCTCCTACGAGTGCGTGTGCACGGTATGCACTCAGCCATTTTTCCCTTTTGTGTGTGTATATATCAGCCTCTTGCTGTGTGAGCAAATAACAGACATTTCCCAATAACAGCCATTTATACAACGCAACTACTCATACACACGCCAAGCTATTACTTGTTTATTAAATGCATTTGATGGAGGGCCATATTATTTATATTTTTCTATGGGATGACAGCGATCACATGTTACACAAACACATATCATGATCACTTTTATCACACAGAAAAAGTAATTATGAGACTTAAAGGGCCACAGCACAATTAAAACAGAAATTGTTTGAAAAAATTGAGTCTAACTAAGAGCATAAGTGTTAGGGAAAAAAGTAATACGGCTATTTTAAGAAAACAGTCATTTTTACGCTTTTGCTGGGCCTTGGTGAAATCCATGATGCATTGGGGAAAGGTGTGTGGTTAACATTAAAGGAGCGATATGGTTGCATTTCCTGAAGCAAGATGAGGTGGAAGGTGGAAACATTATGCTTTGGGGGTGTTTTTATGCTAAGGGGACAGGACAACTGCACCGCATCAAAGGGACGATAGATGGGGCCATGTACAGTCAAATCTTGGGTGAGAACCTCCTTCCCTCAGCCAAGGCATTGAAAATGGGTCGTGGATGGGTATTCCAGCATGACAATGACCCAAACCACACAGCCAAGGCAATAAAGGAGTGGCTCAAGAAGAAGCACATTAAGGTCCTGGAGTGGCCTAGACAGTCTCCAGACCTTAATCTCATAGAAAATCGAGTTGCCAAACATCAGCCTCGAAACCTTAAAGACTTGAAGAGGATCTACAAAGAGGAGCGGGACAAAATCCCTCCTGAGATGTGTGCAAACCTGGTGGCCAACTACAAGAAACGTCTGACCTCTTTGATTGCCAACAAGGGTTTTGCCACCAAGTACTGAGTCGAAGGGGTCAAATACTTATTTCCCTCATTGACCCGCAAATCAATGTATAACCTTTTTGACATGCGTTTTTTTTTTTTTTTGTTATTCTGTCTCTCATTGTTAAAATACACCGACCATTAAAATTATAGACTGGTCATTTCTTTGTCAGTGGAGAAATGTTCAAAATCAGCTGGGGATCAAATACTTTTTTTTCCTCACAGCAGAGATATACAGAGCTTACAGACAGATAGATACTAATTCCCTCACATTATCAATATAAAAACACCAAATGTCAGCTCTGCACACTACAGATATTACCTTTTTATTATATCTTTTCATCGTACAACACTGAAGAAATGCCCCTCTGCTACAATGTAAAGTAGTAAGTATACAGCCTGTAAAACAGTGTAAATTTACTGTCCCCTCAAAATAACTCAACACACAGCCATTAATGTCTAAACCGTTGGCAACAAAAGTGAGTACACCCCTAAGTGGAAATGTCCAAATTGGACCCAAAGTGTCAATATTTTGTGTGGCCACCATTATTTCCCAGCACTGCCTTAACCCTCATGGGCATGGAGGTCACCAGAGCTTCACAGGTTGCCACTGGAGTCCTCTTCCACACCTCCATAATGACATCACGGAGCTGGTGGATGTTAGAGACCTTGCACCCCCCCTCCCCCACCTTCCATTTCAGGATGCCCCACAGTTGCTCAATAGGGTTTAGGTCTGGAGACATGCTTGGCCAGTCCATCGCCTTTACCTTCAGCTTCTTTAGCAAGGCAGTGGTCGTCTTGGAGGTGTGTTTGGGGTCTTTAACATGTTGAAATACTGTCCTGTGGTCCAGTCTCTGAAGGGAGGGGATCATGCTGGGCTTCAGTATGTCACCGTACATGTTGACATTCATGGTTCCCTCAATAAACTGTAGCTCCCCAGTGCCGACATCACTCATGCAGGCCCAGACCATGACACTCCCACCACCATGCTTGACTGTAGGCAAGACACACTTGTCTTTGTACTCCTCACCTGGTTGCTGCCACACAAGCTTGACACCATTGGACCACAGGACATGGTTCCAGTAATCCATGTCCTTAGTCTGCTTGTCTTCTGCTTTCTTGTGCATCATTTTTAGAAGAGGCTTCCTTCAGGGATGACAGCCATGCAGACCAATTTGATGCTGTGTGCGTCGTATGGTCTGACCCCCCACCCCTTCAACCTCTGCAGCAATGCTGGTAGCATTCATATGTCTATTTCCCAAAGACAACCTCTAGATATAAGAGGCTAAGGTAGGATCCCTTGGTCTGATTACAGCACACAAAAAAATGTTTTCAGAGCAATATGTCTGGCATTATAGTTTCTTTTTGCTAATAACAGTAAGTTGTAAAAAAAACATTTTAAATGTCAACCTTAATTTTATAACATCAATATATTCTAGTCCCAAATACAATGTGGATACTATCTGAATATAAGTTAGTAAATTAGTATTCAGCTGGTCATGGAGTCTCTAATTGCCTTACCTGTATTCACACAGTGTTAAACCTAAATCCTGGCCTGCCTGGGGATCCTTCAGGAGAGCTTTAGGAACCACTGTTCTAGATTATCATCTGAATGAGAAATAGTATTCCCATAGCAGCAATCCTTTAATTATTTAATATATGTGTAGGCAGTGGCGTAGCTAGAGCTTTTGCCGCCCGGGGCTATCCCTGAGTTTTCTGCCCCCTTCTCTATATCTCCCCTCTCTCTCTCTATTCCTCCCCCTCTTTCTCCCCTCTCTTTCCATGTCTCTCTCCCTATTCCCCTCCCTTCTCTCTCTTTCTCTCTCCCCCTCTCTCTCCTCCTTTCATTCTCTCCTCTCCCCCCCCTCTCCCAACCCCCTCTCTCTTCCCCCTCTCATTCTTTCCCTCTCTTTTGCTCTCTCTTTCTTCTCCCCCTCACGTTCTCTCTCCCCTCTCTTCTTTCTCTCTCTTTGCTTTCTCTTTCTCTCCCTATCCCCCACCTTTCTCTCTCCTCCCTCCCTCTCTCTCCCCCTTTCTTTCTTTCTCTTCTCTCCCCTCTCTCTCTCGCTCCCCCTCTCTCTTCCCCCTCTCATTCTATCTCTCTCGTTCTTTCGCTCCCCCTCTTTCTCTCCCTCTCTCTTCTTCTCGGTCTCCCCCTTGCCCTATACATCCCCCTCTCCCCTCATGCCTCTCTATCCATGTGTCTCCCTCTTTCCCCTTGCCTCTCTACCCCATTCCTCTCCCTCTCTCCCCCATGCCTCTCCCCCATGTCTCCTTTCTCCCCAATGCCTCCCTTTCCATGTTTTCCCCTCTCCCTTCATGTCTCCCGCATGTGTCTTCCCCTTTTCCCTTGCCTTTCTCCCTCTCCCCCATGTCTCCTCCTCTCCCTCCATGTCTTCCCTTTACCTCTCTCTCCCTCCATGTGTCTCCCTCTTTCCCCTTGCCTCTCTCCCCCATGCCTCTCCCTTTACATCCATGTCTCCCTCTACCCCATGTCTTCCCCTCTCCCCCCATGTCTCCATCTCTCCACCAATGCTTCCCTCTACCCCGTGTCCCCCCTCTGCCTCCATGTCTCCCACTTCCCTTTCTCCCTCAAGGTGTCTCCCTTTTTCCCCTTTGCCTCTCTTCCCCATGCCTCTTCCTCCATGTCTCCTTCTCTCCCCCATGTTTCCCCCTCTCCCCCATGTCTCCCCCCATGTTTCCCCCTCTCCCTCCATGTCTCCCCCTTCCCTTTCTCCCTCAATGTGTCTCCCTTTTTCCCCTTTGCCTCTTTTCCCCATGCCTCTCTCTCCCACCATGTCTCATTCTCTACCCCCATGCCTCTCCCTCCCTCCATGTCTCCTTCTCTCCCCCATGCCTCTCCCTCCCTCCCTCCCTGTCTCCTTCTCTCCCCTATGTCTCTCCATCTCCCCCATGTCTCCCCCTTCCCTTTCTCCCTCCATGTGTCTCCCTTTTCCCCTGTGCCTCTCTTCCCCATGCCTCCCCCTGTATGTCTCCTTCTCTCCCCCATGCCTCTCCCTTCCTCCATGTCTCCTTCTCTCCCCTCATGCCTATCCCTACCCCATGCCCCGCCCTCCCACCATGTCTCCCCCTCTCCCCCATGATTCCCTCTCCCCATGTCTCCCCCTCTCCATCCATGTCTCCCTCTTCCCGAACTATTCTCATCTCCCCCATGTCTTCCTCTCTCCACCCATGCTTCCCTCTCCCCCCATGTCTCCCCCTCTCCCTCCATGTCTCCCCTCCCCTTTCTCCCTCCATGTGTCTACCTTTTCCTCTTTGCCTCTCTTCTCCATGCCTCTCCCTCTTTCCATGTCTCCTTCTCTACCCCATATTTCCCCCTCTCCCCCATATCTCCCCCCATGTTTCCCCCTCTCCCTCCATGTCTTCCCTTTCTCCCTCCATGTGTCTCCCTTTTTCCTCTTTGCCTCTCTTCTCCATGCCTCTCCCTCCAAGTCTCCTTCTCTCCCCCATGCCTCTCCCTTTCTCCATGTCTCCTTCTCTCCCCCATGCCTCTCCCTCCCTCCATGTCTCCTTCTCTCCCCCCATGTCTCCCCCTCTCCCCCATGCTTCCCACTCCCCCATGTTTCCCCCTCTCCCTCCATGTCTCCCCCTTCCCTTTCTACCTCCATGTATCATTCTCTCCCCCATGCCTCTCCCTCCCTCCATGTCTCTTTCTCTCCCCCATGCCTCTCCCTCCCTCCCTCCATGTCTCCTTCTCTCCCCCATGTCTCTCCATCTCCCCCATGTCCCCTTTCCTTTTCTCCATCCATGTGTCTCCCTTTTTCCTCTTTGCCTCTCTTCCCCATGCCTCTCCCTCCAAGTCTCCTTCTCTCCCCCCATGCCTCTCCCTTCCTCCATGTCTCCTTCTTTCCCCATGTCTCCCCCTCTCCCCCATGCTTCCCTCCCCCCCCATGTTTCCCCCTCTTCCTCCATGTCTCCCCCTTCCCTTTCTCCCTCCATGTGTCTCCCTTTTCCCCATGCCTCTCTCTCTATGTCTCCTTCTCTCCCCCATGCCTCTCCCTTCCCCCATATCTCCCTCTCCCCCATGTCTCATTCTCTCCCCCATGCCTCTCCCTCCCACCATATCTCCCCCTCTCCCTCCATGTCTTTCCTTTCTCCCTCACTTGTCTTCCTTTTTCCCCTTTGCCTCCCTCCCCATGGGCTTCCCTTTCCCCCATGTCTCCCCTCTCCCTCCATGTCTCCCCTTTCCTTTCTCCCTCTACGTGTCTCCCTTTTTCCCCTTTACCTCTCTTCCCTATGCCTCTCCCTTCCTCCATGTCTCCTCTCCCCCATGCCTCTCCTCCCCCTGCCAGCAAGCACAAGCATGCAGCAGGAGCAGGGGACCGGGGGAAGGTGGAAGGCAGGAGGGGGCATTTGTGCCACCCCCAAAGAGGTGCCACCCGGGGCGCTCCACCACCCCCCCCCCCCACGCACCCCCCTTCCTACGCTACTGCCCATAAAGCATTTGACCAGGTAAACTGGTCTTTTTTTCTACCACTTTATCCCAATACAACTTCCAAACCAAGATCATCCGAGCTATTTTAAACATCTGCCATTAACATATTGCACACATATGGACCAGGATGACTCCTATCTCATTTTTTATATGCTTTAAATATTGAACCCTTATCTATAGCAATTAGAAGACACAATCATATAACTGGCATTAATGTTTTGGAATTTCAATATAAATTAGCACTTAACGCGGATGACATTATTCTTATGCTTTGATCTCTAATCTATTTAAATTATTAAACCAATTTAGCTCTTTGTCATTAACACAACAAAATCATGCTCAATGCCAATGAATCTTATCAATAATACTCAGTTTCTATTACGTAAAACTTCCTTCCTTTTGAATGATCTAATAAATAAATGTATTTCCTAGGTATAAAAATCCCAGCCAACTCACACCGCCTTTATAAGGTTAGCTTTCCTCCTTTAATAACAAAAATTTCTAATGAACTAAAAGAATGGACTAAATTCTCTATTTCTTTACTAGGGAGAATAACGTTCCCAAATATGAACCCCTTATTATGTTACTATATTTATTAAGAATGTTACCAATTAGAATTCCACCAAAAATTCTGGAAAAAGATCCAAAAGCTTTTCACAAAATGTGTCTAATATTTGTAAAGTAACCAGAATTAATCAAAATATACTTAAATTCATAAAACTTTGAGTGGACTATTGGCTCCAAATAGAAAGCACTGTTATTTAGCAGCAACATTTATACAACTGGTACAATGGCACTGCTCTAAACCCAATAACCTGGGTTGTCATATGGCTCTCCTTTTGTTTGCTAGAAGACAGGATCACAGAGCTGCTACTGCTGCCACTGTAACAGAGGCAAAGCCACCGCTGGTGCAGCTGGTGTAAGGCACCGGGGCCCTGCCTTGGAAGGGCTCAGTGCTGCCCCTAGCCCAACCTGCAACCTGCAAAAAATGACTCCAGTGTGAGTTCACGTTGGAAGGGGGCACAAAAGAAAAATGGCATAAGCAACGGGGCCCTCCATGCACTAGTTTCGCCACAGCACCATAGCCACTTTTACCAACTTATGACAACACAAGGTGCTCATCAACCCTTAAAGACCAAGATGTTAGCTATTCAGACAAGTGCTGTAAGGTATAATGTATTAAGCCTGGGGGAGAGTAACCAGGATGCCAAGAACAAGTGATTCATAATACCAAAGCTTGAAGCTAAAACTTATTGACTGGAGTAGGACTCAAGCAAATAAACAATACTAGTGTCTTGAACCTCAATGTTAGCTAATTTTACATTTTAATTAAATGAGTATTTATACAATGAATGAATAATAAAAGCAGACTTATTATTTAAAAGGCTTGGTTATGTTTACTTATTTCAATAGGGAATCCTCACTGGCTTTGCTATTTTATTGTTTAATAAAATGAGAACAATGATCTAAGAAAACACCTGCCAGTGAAATAATAGAGAACAATCCAGCCAGCTTTCCATCCAGTCTCAACAAAGCCAATGTTTAACATGAAAGCATCTAGTAAGTCTAGTCTCATTCACACTGCCATCCATTGATAAGTATTAGTTTCATAGTTATGTTGAAATGAGAGTCAAATATTCTGAAGCACCGAAAAGTGGTCAGGGCCAAGTGACCCTATGGTGATATAAGTACCTGCTCCTGCATCTTTGTAGGGTTCTCCATGTCTTGCTAATGTGGACATTTAAGATGTGTAACAAGTATATGCACTATTACTGGCATATGTAACTTCTTTTTAGATGTGATGGTATATGCATCATATAATAATTTAATGGTATATGCATCATATGTATCAGTGGGTGCCTGTTGATGAACTTACACACTGATGGGGAAGTGGCCCATATTTGTCCTCAGTTTATGATATTTGGATCTGTGGAAATTGAGTATAGGTAGTCCATTGTTTGTCTCTGAGCACCAACTCGACAAAAGTTATTGTTGTTTGTTGTCTTTTATGTTGGACCCAGCTTGTCTCTGACCACTTGGACTCCTGGATACTGACCTTTGGCCTGATTTCCAAACTACTCTTTATTAGCCTGTTGCCAACAATTGACATTTAGAATGGCCTTCCTACATATATTGTCTCTCGCAAAGTGCTGAGGGAAACTAGGGCCAATCTGCACACTCAGGTTATGTATAAGCCCTTGGTTGTCATAGTCTCTTTATGTTGTGGTTGTCAAGTCTTCTGTCGCATTCGCTATAAGTAGGGGAACAATAGAACAGTGGTGGGTCGTTCGGTACTACGATGCCCAGGATCTCAATATCTCCCTGCTTTAACCAGCTAGATCCATCAGAATTACAGATGCAAAAGATTTAGATACTGTAGGGTGAACATATACTACTATTTAATTGAAATTTTAAAAGTTAGGAAAAAATAAATATAGCTCCAGACATTTCTTTATTTGCCTTGGTGATGGAGAACAATGATAGAATATTAAAAATATAAATGCATGCAGCTCCCAATACGCTTTCTATTATTTCCTATTAAAATTTTCATTTTCAATAGAAATGAATGTAGTGGGCAGACAATAATTGTTTGAGGAAGTGATTTGAGAGAGAAGATTGGTGAAGTGGGAAATGAAGAAATAAATAATGGGGAAGATGAGGGTTTGTTAGAGATTTGCTGTAAGGGTGGAGATGGGGACTTAATGCATAGATAGGGTGAGAGATATGTGGGGAAGTAAGGGAGAGATGAGGGTAGAGAAGATGGGAGATATTAGAGCTGTGGAATATGTTGGCCGTTACAAATAAAGGATAATAATAATATGAGTGGGAGGTAAAGAGGGAGAAGAGAACATAAGAGAGAGATAAGAGAGATGAAGCAGAGACTTGGTTTACTTTCTGTGTATGTAATCTGTTGCCTTTTTGGCACTGTGGTATTTGCATAATAATGTTTTATGTGATAGGATTATAAAAAGTCAGAGAGATTACTGAAGCACAGAAAGGCCTTACACAGTTTGTTGATCATTCTCATTACATAAGTTTTTATGGAATTTTACAGGGCACCATTACTGAATACAAGAAGGAACTTGCCGAACATAAAAAGATAAAAATATTATTGTTTATGGATTATTATATTTTTCAGGAACTGCTGTAATGTATATATATTGTTTACTTTCCTTTCCTTAAAAAAAATTAAAGGGATATGTAAGTGAGCTGGGTTTCAAATGTTTTCTAATAAACAGCTACTGATTAGTAGAAAAATATGTATTATATTGAAAAGTTGAATTTCCTAACATATTTATATGCTAGATACAGATATGTGGATGTGCACACCCCTAGGAAGCTTACATAAAGTGTACCCTGCAGGGTAAAGTGTGTGACCTCTAAAGGAAATGATGGTTTGTGGGGTCACAGCTGAAAATGTCCAGTAAGGAGACAGCAACTGCCAGATTATGATACAAATGTTTCAGACTTTACTTCAGTCATGGCCAAAACAAATTTTCAGATTATATACCAGTTTAGTCTGGGTTTGGAGGGTGTTAACCCTAAGTTTCCACTGACAGAAGTTAAAACACATTTTGCTAACTTCAAAGTAAGTTTAAATGCTTATTTTTGTATTTTTCATGCAAAAAATGTTTGTATACACTACTAATTCCCCTCTATCAGATGCACTCATAATCCAGCTCCCTTACATATCTCTTTAAGTGAGTAAATTGAAGGGTTTACACTTGGTCCTTATAATATTGTTTATTTTTGATTGAAGACACTTGAGTAGCATTAATTAGAGAAAGACACGTGTACTTAAGCTTTGTTTTGGGTGTGACTATCTATGAGTAAGAGCCCTGTGGCTTGAAATACTTTAGAGATTGTGGTATCTTTGTTTTCCCTATGGCGCTCTGTCTTTATACATTTGTTTTTTAAAATGAGGTTTTAGATATTTTTATTACTTACTTTTTCCTATGATGTGCTGATTTTTCTTAAGATGTTATTCAGAGATATAAACTAGGATCTCCTGACCTTTACTGGATTCTGTGGCTCACTCCATCATGGCTATGTTCTATTATGTATGGGGATAAGTCAGAAAGGAAGGTGTTTAGCTTAGGAAACATGCATGCAGACCAAACCCATGTTCTTCAACTGAAACAGCTAGACAGGACATTACCAATCAACATGATGGATATAGTCAATTATTTAGAGACTTTGTTAAATATTGTACTAATCCCTCATACTGGAACAAACTATCAAATTCCATACCCCAGGAAGACTTATATAGTGAGTTTTATAAGCAAAAGCAATATTAAATGGCAAAAGAATAACCTATGCACACCCACGTTTTAATATGACAATATTATGCCTTAGAACAAAGCCAGATAACACACAGTTTTACATTTTTAGAGGCCCGTATGTCACCAACATACTGATTATAAAAACATAATAAAAATAATTGCCACAAGACTTGCACCTGTACCACCATTACTAATTCTTCTATCAACATGCTGTCAGAGACCATATTTATTATTTTAATGAAGAATACAATGACCTCCTGGTAGCTTGTCCGGGATC
Source organism: Discoglossus pictus (assembly GCA_027410445.1). Lineage (NCBI taxonomy): Eukaryota > Metazoa > Chordata > Amphibia > Anura > Alytidae > Discoglossus > Discoglossus pictus. Next base: position 21,377,316 of record CM050171.1, read on the forward strand.
TGAAAGCACCTCACCACGATGATATAGATAGAAGCAAGATTTTACCAAAAAAGGCCCATTTTAAGGAAGTCAGACTCTTCAGAGATAGCACTGACTATACCTATGGCACCTCCAAAGATGCAGAATCATATGAGAAGAAAAAGGAACCCTAAATGTATATTTCAGGGCACCCCAACATTGGCGCACATGGCAAATGTGCGCCGACAACATGGCGCTGACATGAGCGCCCCGACAGTAGTGCGCCGTTCTAAAGTGCAGATCAAATGCGCCAATAGAAGAGTGCAAGTTCTATCCACTAACGACATAAACCCTTCTAACCCTTGTAGCCCAAGCCTAACCCTTAGATCTTGCAGCCTAACCCTAACCCTTAGACCCCGCAGTCGAACCCTAACCCTTAGACCCCCCAGCCTAACCCTAACCCTTAGACCCCACAGCCTAACCCGAACCCTTAGACCCCCCAGCCTAACCCTAACCCTTAGACCCCCCAGCCTAACCCTAACCCTTAGACCCACCCAGCCTAATCCTTAGACCTTGCAGCCTAACCCTAACCCTTAGACCCCCTAGCCTAATCCCAACCTTACCTGTATTGCAAGCGGCGCACTCCTAACGGGCGTGCTCCTGTCGCTGCACGCATGTGTCAGCGTGCAGATGACGGCGCGCATGCGATGCGCGCTCTAAAGTCATGCTACGATATTATTTCCGCCTTCTGGCTTTCGAGTTACTGTATAAGACTATAACACTGCGTATGCTAAATCCTTAGGGCCACCCTAATTCTTCTAGGATAAGCCAGATGTGCCTAGGGAGATCAGTAGTTTCCTACAGGTGAACGCTCAATAAAAATGGAGTTAATTATATGGGAAAACTGATTGCTGCTTGATTCTGTCTTAAATCTTTATAGATTAATAGTCAAGGCCTGCCTAGGAGTACGCCTACCGCCATTGGCATGGTGGCATCACCACTTGCTGCTATTGCGATATTATCCTAGAGCACAGATGATAGATATGGCTGAGCACAGCAAAGACAACAATGCAGAAGTTATATGGATATAAGGATATAAAGAATTTAAGTGAAAATCTGATTCCCATCGGCCAATGGACTCTTTCAATTTTGCAGTGCAAAGAGAGTTTTTGGAAGACAACGAAGGGTTTAGCTAATGATTCCTTTATGTGCTTTCAAGATTTTTAAAGAAAAGTGTTTTAGGATCTTACCCAGAACACAGAAAATATGGCTAATACAGTTTTGGAGTCATACAGGATTTGAAGGAACTTAAAATAATTTAATAAAAATAACTGTTGTGAAGAAATATATATATATATATATATATATATATATATATATATATATATATATACATATATATTCACTTATTATTTTTTACCTAAGCAGTATTTTTTTTCCTCTCATTGCAGGCCATGAGGTATGAAACAGCTAATTATGCCTTTTACTTATTCATTGTTTTTTTCTCTATAAGTGTAAACAGTCCTTGTTCCCATAAGATATACTGTTCTCTGTAAGAAGGCCAAACTCCTTATTACGCAAAACAGAATGTATTTCGGTAGTCCACAAGGCCAACATTTGACCTATGCACAGAGATAACAAGTAAGAGTTTTTTTGCGCATCTAGTGTGATGTGTCAGGCATGCTTGATGCGTGCTAACTACGTTTTATATTTTATTGGATCACCTTATATACATATTTGTTTATTGGCTGTTTGTGGGAATGTGTCATTTTTTTTTAGAAGGTAGAATGGGTTATACCATGTTCTTTACGTAATTCACTATAAAAGCTGTGTTTTGTTTATATTTGTGTCCAGACAGTCAGCAGCAGATATTTTGAACATTTTTTTGTTGCTGACCCACGTTTGTACAAATAAAAATCTGATAATAGGAAAGTAATCAGAGGCCTCTGTGTTTTGGTATCATGACTGGGTTTCAGAGTAAAATGTGATTTGTAGTTATGATTTTTGCTACAACATAACACATTTGGTTATTGAATGCTGATAAACTTATAATGGTACATTTGCACAGCCTCCTATGTTCCTGAACACTATCTGATTAGGTTTTGTAAACTGATCTGATCAGAAGGAAAGGTAAAAAACAAAATAGGTGTGCAATGGAAAGAGGAAATTCATTATAACTTTATAAGAAGATTATGTTTGATTTGTGGGTTTCAGAACACCTTTTAGCAACATTAGAAGAAACCAAGATTTACTCTTCTTCAACCAAATGCCAGCCTTTTTTTAAAAAATCCATGTGCATAATAAAGAGGTCTGCGGGAAGGAGGGAGATTGGATGTACTGTGGAATGCTGGACCATGCAGCAAAAGAGTGTCCAGAGAAAAGTATATGTAGAGATGAAAACCATTAATATTTAGAGTGCCCAAAAAAGAGATTTGAGAAAAAAACAGCACCAGCAAAAATTTCAAAAGACAAGAGACACAAATAAAAAAAGAAAAAAAGAAAGGACACTTGTTATGTATGAATTTACTAAATCAGAGACTGTCCTATTGCACAGAACAGGGTGGAAAGAGGACCCGAATGCAACTAATATTATAGATGTGTGCAGGGACCATTGTGTCCCTAGACATCACTCCCACCGAATGTCTCCACAAAGCCCTTGGTCCCTTTTTCCCTATTGACCATTGCGGTCTAAAAACAGTACAGTCTGGGCTGACAGTAACCATCCCCCCAAGCCATTCAAACAATATTAATAGTGTTTTAAGCAAAGTGTGCTGCATGGGCATGAGGTACCAAGTCATAGGGGTGGTAGAAGCGGCGTGCACATGGTCATTACTGTCATCTAATTAAGGTTCAGCCCAGGTGAGTTACTTTTTGGAAGGCAAAAGGTGTTGGGTAATTGCCTTGTTAAAAGGATGCAGAAACAGTCCGCAGGTTAGTAGTCAGAATCTAATTTAAGCACGGGAAAGGAGCGAACATGGGAGTTTGTGAACAGTTCTAGTGCAAGTGCAATTCTAGTGTAAGTATGGGAGATTAAAAAGGGGGTGCGTACAGTTATAGTGTACCGTAAGTGTGTGAGTTTAAAAAAGTGAGAAATGCACTTATAGTGTAAGTGGGGGAGTTTTATATAAGGGGGAAAGGCAGTTATATTGTAAGTCAATGTTAAGGGAAGAGAATGTGAAGGGGGAGTGGAGGTATGAAGGCAGAGAGACTAAAGGGTAGAGAGATGAAGATGGGGACCTTTCCTGTCTTGTCCCTGCCAGCAGTGTCATGCAGCTGCCAGTAGGTGAAGCAGTGGTGCCGAGCCGAGACTTTGCTCAATTTTTTAGGGTTGGGTTAGACTTAGAGTTACTGCTATTGTTCAGTGTTAGGGTAATAGCAGATAATAAGCTTTACATAGTAAAGTAGAGGCGCACACAGAGCACCAATGTAAAGCGTATAATCTGCTACTACCCTTACCCTGGACCCTAACCCCAAACCTAAACCTAACTCCTAAGTCTAGCCCTCACTCTAACAGCAAATTCAACAAAGTCTTGGTGCTGTGCCACCTAGTGGCCGCTGCACGCCACCGCTGGCAGTGACGAAACAGGAAAGAGCCAGAGATTGCAAAAGAGGTGGGAAAGTTATTTGTCTTACATCAAACATGACTGTGCCCGACAATTGACAGCGCCCACTACTGGATGGCTCCTGTAGCTGCAGCTGTCAGTGCTGCCGAAGAAATGCGAAGGTGAAGAGGGATAGATCCGACAGCTGCAGTGCCGGCAAGTGGGCACTAGATTTTGCAGCGCTGATGATATTTCACACAAGTTGTAAACTTAGAAGGTTACTCTAACCCTTAAACTAACGCTACCCTAACCCTCATCATAACCCTAACCATAACCCTCACCGTAACCCTAAAAGTTTACCTAACCCTAACTCTATTTTATTGGCACTCAAAATCGGCAGCGCCATCTAGCAGTTGCTGGGCAGCACTGCTGCTGCCACTGCTGGCGAATTTTTGCCGAATTTCAAAAGAGAAAGGACCCTCATTTGCATATTAACCCAGCTCATCCAATCCTGATTATCTCAGGAACGGTTCACACTGGGCAAAAATGACTAATACAATGTATAGCCAGTTTTCCATATGCTTTAACAATATGTTAAAGAAATGTTTTTGCTGTTTGGCTGAGAGTTAAATATATGACTTTCCTTTTTTCCTTCGAAAGAGGGCCATTTGAAGGATTTAGGCTGAAATAAGGAAATCAATTTAAATGAGAGACAGTCCTTCCGAAAGATAGACAGTTGGGATGTATGAAATACAATATTTAAACATTAAATGATGGATTCATTTACTTTACTTTAAAAAAGGAAACATTCTCTGGCCCTTATAATGTCAGGTTATTGGGTGTACAACCACTGATATACTATTCATGCAAACCCTTCTGTTCTATCATCAATAGTTTATTTTTTTGCATTTTACTACACATTTTCTATATGTTATAAATGCAAAGCCATGTGGGGAGGTATGAATTAAACATAACATCTTGGATTCCCTGAGGGGAATTGATCATTAACAGATAATCCTATAATTAGGGCACATTATAAAGCTGTTGGCTGCATCATCTGACTTATTTAAATAAAATTAAAAGTACTTTTGCTTATGCTGATGCAGGAACATGTCGTTCCATGTCCAACCAGTAGAGGGCCCTCAATTGCCAATGTCTTGGCGTTGTTCGGGATTCCCTTGCAGGCTTCCGTACTACGCCCTGCGCATGCGCATTCGGGAAAGGACACGAAATCCTAGGATTCCTGATAAAGGACTATCGATGAGCTGATTTAAAGGGTGAGGATGATTAATGGTGAAGGGTATCAGAGCGGGGTGTGATGCGTGTTTAATGGCACTTAGTGTTGTGAGGTACATGTAATATGCACCCAGTCTGTTTGATAAAGTTAAACGTATATCTTGTATACCAGTGTGAGAGCAAGGCCATTCAGTGACCCAGGAAAGGCTGCACCTTAGTACCTGTCTATGTGCATTATGTTGTGACCGTTTATTTTGGGCAGTTGATGTGGCCTGGGATTAAAGGACCAGTGGATAATGGAAAAATGTCTAAGAGCTCAAATAATCGGTAGTTTTTTATTAGAAAAACAAATGTTGATGCCTTTGCAGTACCCTGGGAGGTCCATGATATGTTGGTGGAGGATTTGTGTGTGTAGGAGAGAGAGGGGAGGGCGAGAGAGAGAGGGGAGGGCGAGAGAGAGAGAGAGAGGGGAGGGCGAGAGAGAGAGAGAGAGGGGAGGGCGAGAGAGAGAGAGAGAGGAGGGCGAGAGAGGGGAGGGCGAGAGAGGGGAGGGCGAGAGAGGGGAGGGCGAGAGAGGGGAGGGCGAGAGAGAGAGAGAGGGGAGGGCGAGAGAGAGAGAGAGGGGAGGGTGAGAGAGAGAGAGAGAGAGAGAGAGAGGGGAGGGTGAGAGAGGGGAGGGTGAGAGAGAGAGAGGGGAGGGCAAGAGAGAGAGAGGGGAGGGCGAGAGAGAGAGAGGGGGAGGGGCGAGAGAGAGAGAGGGTGGATGGGCGAGAGAGAGAGAGGGGAGGGGAGAGAGAGAGGGGGAGAGAGAGAGAGAGGAGGGCGAGAGAGAGAGGAGGGCGAGAGAGAGAGAGGAGGGCGAGAGAGAGAGGAGGGCGAGAGAGAGAGAGGAGGGCGAGAGAGGAGAGAGAGAGAGAGAGAGGAGGGCGAGAGAGAGAGGAGGGGCGAGAGAGAGAGAGGAGGGCGAGAGAGAGAGGAGGGCGAGAGAGAGAGAGAGAGGAGGGCGAGAGAGGAGAGAGAGAGAGAGAGAGGAGGGCGAGAGAGAGAGAGGAGGGCGAGAGAGAGAGAGGAGGGCGAGAGAGAGAGAGGAGGGCGAGAGAGAGAGAGGAGGGCGAGAGAGAGAGACAGAGAGGAGGGCGAGAGAGAGAGAGGAGGGGCGAGAGAGAGAGAGGAGGGGCGAGAGAGAGAGAGGAGGGCGAGAGAGAGAGACAGAGAGGAGGGCGAGAGAGAGAGACAGAGAGGAGGGCGAGAGAGAGAGACAGAGAGGAGGGCGAGAGAGAGAGAGGAGGGCGAGAAGAGAGAGAGAGAGAGGAGGGGCGAGAGAGAGAGAGGAGGGCGAGAGAGAGAGAGAGGGCGAGAGAGAGAGAGAGGAGGGCGAGAGAGAGAGAGAGGAGGGCGAGAGAGAGAGAGAGAGAGGAGGGCGAGAGAGAGAGAGAGAGAGAGGGGGCGAGAGAGAGAGAGAGAGAGAGGAGGGGGCGAGAGAGAGAGAGAGAGGAGGGCGAGAGAGAGAGAGAGAGAGGAGGGGCGAGAGAGAGAGAGAGAGGAGGGGCGGAGTAGAGAGAGAGGAGAGAGGAGGGGGAGAGAGAGAGGAGAGGAGGGCGAGAGAGAGAGAGAGAGGAGGGCGAGAGAGAGAGAGAGAGGACGGGGGAGAGAGAAAGAGAGAGGAGGAGGGCGAGAGAGAGAGAGAGAGAGGGCGAGAGAGAGAGAGAGGAGGGCGAGAGAGAGAGAGAGGGAGGGCGAGAGAGAGAGAGAGAGAGCGGAGGAGAGCGAGAGAGAGAGAGAGAGAGGCGAGAGAGAGAGAGAGAGGAGGGCGAGAGAGAGAGAGGAGGGGCGAGAGAGAGAGAGGAGGCGAGAGAGAGAGAGAGAGAGAGGAGGGCGAGAGAGAGGAGGGCGAGAGAGAGAGGAGGGCGAGAGAGAGAGGAGGGCGAGAGGTGAGGGAGAGAGGAGGGTCAGGGAGAGGGGGAGGGAGAGAGAGGAGGGGAGGGAGGGTGAGGGAGAGAGGAGGGGAGGGAGGGTGAGGGAGAGAGGAGGGGAGGGAGAGAGGGGGAGGGTGAGAGAGAGGGGAGGGGAGGGTGAGGGAGAGAAGAGGGGGAAGGAGGGGAGGGAGAGAAGAGGGGGAGGGATAGAGAGAGAGAGGGGAGAGAAGGAAGGGAGAGGGGAGAGAAAGAGGGGATGGAAAGAGAGAAAAAATGAGAGAGAGCAGAGGAGAAAGAGGGGAGGGAAAGAGAGAAACAAGGAGAGAGAGCAGAGAAGAACGAGGGTAGGGATAGAGTGAGAAACAAGGAAAGAGGGGAGGGATAGAGAGGAGAGGAGAAAGAGGGGGGTAAAAAGAAAAGAGGAGAGGGATAGAGAGGAGGGCGAGAGAGAGAGAGGAGGGCGAGAGAGAGAGAGAGGAGGGCGAGAGAGAGAGAGAGGAGGGCGAGAGAGAGAGAGAGGAGGGGCGAGAGAGAGAGAGAGGAGGGCGAGAGAGAGAGGAGGGCGAGAGAGAGAGAGGAGGGCGAGAGAGAGAGGAGGGCGAGAGAGAGAGAGGAGGGCGAGAGAGAGAGAGAGAGAGAGGAGGGCGAGAGAGAGAGAGGAGGGCGAGAGAGAGAGAGAGAGGAGGGGCGAGAGAGAGAGAGAGAGGAGGGCGAGAGAGAGAGAGAGAGGAGGGCGAGAGAGAGAGAGAGGAGGGCGAGAGAGAGAGAGAGGAGGGCGAGAGAGAGAGAGAGGAGGGGCGAGAGAGAGAGAGGAGGGCGAGAGAGAGAGAGGAGGGCGAGAGAGAGAGAGGAGGGCGAGAGAGAGAGGAGGGCGAGAGAGAGAGGAGGGCGAGAGGTGAGGGAGAGAGGAGGGTCAGGGAGAGGGCGAGGGAGAGAGAGGAGGGCGAGAGAGAGAGAGGAGGGCGAGAGAGAGAGGAGGGCGAGAGAGAGAGAGGAGGGCGAGAGAGAGAGAGGAGGGCGAGAGAGAGAGAGGAGGGCGAGAGAGAGAGAGGAGGGCGAGAGAGAGAGAGGAGGGCGAGAGAGAGAGAGGAGGGCGAGAGAGAGAGAGGAGGGGCGAGAGAGAGAGAGGAGGGCGAGAGAGAGAGAGGAGGGCGAGAGAGAGAGAGGAGGGCGAGAGAGAGAGAGGAGGGCGAGAGAGAGAGGAGGGCGAGAGAGAGAGAGAGAGGAGGGCGAGAGAGAGAGAGAGAGGAGGGCGAGAGAGAGAGAGAGAGGAGGGCGAGAGAGAGAGAGGAGGGCGAGAGAGAGAGAGAGAGAGGAGGGCGAGAGGGAGAGAGGAGGGGAGGGAGGGTGAGGGAGAGAGGAGGGGAGGGAGAGAGGGGGAGGGCGAGAGAGAGGGGAGGGAGGGTGAGGGAGAGAAGAGGGGGAAGGAGGGGAGGGAGAGAAGAGGGGGAGGGATAGAGAGAGAGAGGGGAGAGAAGGAAGGGAGAGGGGAGAGAAGGAAGGGAGAGGGGAGAGAAAGAGGGGATGGAAAGAGAGAAAAAATGAGAGAGAGCAGAGGAGAAAGAGGGGAGGGAAAGAGAGAAACAAGGAGAGAGAGCAGAGAAGAACGAGGGTAGGGATAGAGTGAGAAACAAGGAAAGAGGGGAGGGATAGAGAGGAGAGGAGAAAGAGGGGGGTAAAAAGAAAAGAGGAGAGGGATAGAGAGAGAGGAGAGTAGAAAGAGGGGAGGGGATGGAGAGGAGAAAGAGGGGAGGGATAGAGAAAAGATGGGAGGGATAGAGAGATTGAGAAGGAGAGAGAAGAGAGACAGAAAAAGAGGAGAAATAGAGAAGGGAGAGAAAAGAGGAGAGAAAGGCAGAGGAAAGCGAGAGGGGAGAGAGAGCGAGAAGAGGAGCGAGAGATAAGGCGAATAAGAGAAAAGCAGATACATTTCGAGGCAAGACGTTAACGCGTAGCACTTAGGCGGCGATCATCGCCTGCGAGCCTTGTATAGTGAGGCGAGCTGTTAAGGCAATTAAACACGCAGGACTTAGACACAAAATACGACAGAGCAAAAATATGAGGTTAACGGCCGAACCGCGAAAAACAAAAAAACAATAAAAACACACGAAAAATACAAATAAATACAACAAAAACATCACCCACAGCACGGGGGAACAGCCATGACGCCTGGGAGTGAGGTGCAACACGATTTAAATGCAATTTCGACAACTTTCACCACACGAAACTCGCCTAAGCAAGAAAATATGGCAGACAAAAACATTTAAAACGAGGCTACAAGACCCCGGACCACGCAAAACACTGCTAAACGCGTAGCACTTTCAAACAGCAACGAACAAAATATAAAATACACTATTACAAAACATGGAATATGCTTGCGAGACGCATAACACATTCATAACATTACTAATTTACAATGGCGCTTGATACAACTACACCAACGGATTTCTCTCGCGCACACAAACAATTTCTAATGCACAGTTGGGACATTCATTACACTTTATCATCAGGGCACCAACACTCCCTGTACATTGTATGGTGCCGGAAAATATAAACAGATTGTTAGCTCTTCAGCCTATTGATTGCTGAATATATTAATTACAAATAGGTAAAGTATATTAATTTATTGAAGAAATAATTAAGCCGAAGGTGCTCAGAGGAGCAAACATAGATGAGACGAGAAGCTCGCCATGAGCGCCGAAGGTCCTCAGAGTACAAAAAGGTTTACATTGTGTCAAACAGCATTCCCATGGCTTCAAATTTTATTGCCCCGTCATTTTTGCGGGCAAGTCACTAGCATATATATAAAGTAGGAGAGAGATCACAACGAGCATCACTGCACTGTGACCTCTCCCTCCACAGCAATTCCTTCATATCTCCTTTTGGCTGCCCAGATAATCTTACGTGATCTTGTAAGACCCGGCTTTCAGCCAAAGGGACAGGAGATGAGGTGGATCTGCTGGGGTGGGAGAATAAGAGATAAGATGATATGCCAGTACATACTAGGGATAGGGTACTTACCCCCTATATATATATATATATATATATATATATATATATATATATATATATATATACAGTATATATAATCACATATAATAGTTGTCAAACTGCGAGACTTCGTCACACTTTGCGTGGTGCGTACGAGTTAGGCGATGAGTGCCGCAGGCGAGCCGTTAACATGTAGCACTTGGAGCTATGAGCGCCAGAGGCACTCATCGCCTGCGAGGCTTGCTTAGGTAGGCGAGCCATTAAGGCACTACAACGCACTACAACTATCAGTACAAACACGAAGAAGCAATGAAACACGCGGGACTTAGCCACAAAACACTTCCTAAATGTGGGATCGCCTTGGTGTGCAAGCGGTTGACAAACGCAGGACTTAGAACAAAAGATATACGAGACGCGGGACTTAGAACTAAAGAGATACGAGACGCGAGACTAACATTACAAAACGGTTTACATCATTGTCTGTCATACAGAATTCCCATGGCTTAAAATTTTATTGCCCTGTCATTTTTGACGGGCAAGTCGCTAGTGTGTGTATATATATAAAAAAAAAAAAAAAAAAAAAAAATATATATATATATATATATGAAAAGTGCCAGCAATCCAGATGAGTAATCAGAGTATTGCAGTATATACTGATACCTTTTTTATTGGACCAACATATGCATAAATATATGACAAGCTTTCGAGAGAGCTCTGCAGTGATCCTTTAAAAATTTTTATAATGTAACTGTCTGATCTTATCTCCTGACAGATGCTGAGGACTGTATTCTCTCCAGAGAGCTGAAAAAGAGAGTGCTATGGATAACCGCTTTGCCACAGCTCTTGTGATAGGCAGTGTGCTGTCTCTTATGTCCGTGATATACCTCGCTGCTGCTGTGGGCACAGTATCATGGTATCATTACTTTACCCCCTCCACGCACGCAAACTACACGGATACAACTATAGATGAATTCATGAAGAATGAAGAACATACAGATGAGAAAGTGTACACGGACACTCTCTTTCGCTTCAATGGCAGCTTTGGCCTATGGCAAAGATGCATCACTGTTACTGATAATCACTGGTACCAACAAAGTGGTGAGTGTCATGCTGTGTGAAATCATTCTTAGTGACTGTCTGTAGTAAATGTCTCTGACTTTTTTTCTTTTTCTTCTGGTGGAAGCACAGAGTCTTCAGCAGTCTCTTATTGTGTCTCATGGTCACTGTCTGATCAATTCTTGGAGAAATATCAAGAACCCGGAAATCACAACACAGAGATTGACATTGTGAGGACATGTAAGTAACTAGAAAAGAGAATAGTTCAACTGATATACATACTGGACAGGAACATTATTTGATTAAAGGACCACTCCACAATGAGAAAAAAAATATTTGTTTGCACTCATTCCTGGTGCTTAGCACCAATTTAACTTTGGAAATGGGAAAAATGTTATTATTCAATAACTACGCCGCACTTAAGGATACTCGTTCAACACCACTTTGAACGTAGAGGGAAAGATATTGGTCAAGATAGACCTGTGATTCCCAATTGGATGCCTCCTACCTGGAAGGCTCTGCTCGCAATGGGATGCCTCCTAACGTAGAAGGCTCAGCTAATCTGGAGCCCCAAGTCTGGCTAATTTCCCTATAAAGTCCTTAAGAGGAGAAAAAGAGATCAATGAAATCCTATTAGAGCTATATGTGTTTTACGCCCAAAATAAACTGTAGTGCCAAAAATTGGCATATCAAAACAATATAATTCTGTACTACAGCTAGTATTTTCTCCTATTAGCAGGTGCTAATTAAAAAAAACACAAAATGTAAAAACAACTCCTGTCTCTATAATGCCACTGTCATCTTTTCTCTTTGATTCCCATTAATTCCTCATATCACAAAGCTTCTTCTTTTGGATCATAACTGCTGAGTCAGGATCCTTTTGATGAAGAATCTCCCTTTTACAGGTTCTAATAACATATTTCACTATTTTACACACATTAGAAAAACGTAATGTTCGTTTCGCCACATGTAAGTGGCTTTTTCAGAGGCAATTGTTTTAAGGCAATTTTTAAGTATGGTGTATTTATTGAATAATAAAATTTGTAAACTTTGAGTCCAACTAAGAGCATAATTAGAAAACAAAATGTTGCTGTCTCTGTTGGGCCTTGAGGGAATCCATGATACTTAGTTATGTGTGTGAGAGGGTGTTTACGTTTCCAGAAAGGTATGGTTGCATTTCCAAAATGTGTGCAACTGAGCCATTGAGGGGAAGGGTGTGGTGTCAATTTCAATCTTTTCTAGTTATCCTCTTCCCCCACACCTTCCTCCACTGCTAGCCAAAACATACATCCTCATCATTCAACTCTTAAGAGGTGATGTAGCAAACACAATATGGATTTTTCACATTTCCCCCCCAAAAAATGCTTCATGCTGAGTCCAGTTCTTTCTGTTTAAGTAATATTAGAAGGTGAAAGATAATAAAATAAATGTTTCTGTTAATGTCATCACAAAACATTTTTCTCTTTTAGATCTGTGGCGTTGTCAATTCTTACTCCCATTGGTTGCCCTTGGACTGATATTTTTAGGAGCTCTTGTAGGCTTGGCAGGCTGCGTGTGCCATAGTCTGTGCCCTGCATTAGGGACAGGAACCCTACACTTACTTGCTGGTGAGTAACATTGATAACCTACAAGAATCTTCCTCTTGTTGTGCAATGTGTAAACAAAGTAAGCTCGGCACTGTTCACTAAGGTATTTTAGCAGTGATCTAATTGCATCTGCACTGTTTTCACTAAAATTGTGAGTTTTTCTATTATATTCACATTATGAGAAGGGTATACAACCTGCTAACCCCTTGCCACGATCTGCATATTTACAATTATGGAATATTACAACTTCAAAGTACCACTTTTATGAACTTATAAAGGGCTCCCAAAAGAATAGCTAGCTAAGGCTTGACAAGAATAAAATATTACTATTACTATTTTCAGTAATGCCCCTTCATGACGTATTGTGGCTGGAGTAGATTGACCCATGGGGAGGGCTATTTCATTGGCATATCAGAGCTGCAGTGTGATAGTGGGTGGCAGCCAGAAAGTGTGTGCGTGTACATGGCTAGCAGCTCAGGTTTCACTATCGTCTCCATTTGCAACAAGCAGCATTCTAAGTCCTTTGCCGTCCACTAAAAGGTTATCAATTTGGCACCTCATCCTGGTGGCTCCACCACAGACACAATACTTAATTTTGGATACAGAACCTACAGTGGGGGGGAAAAGTATTTGATCCCCTGCTGATTTTGAACGCTTGTCCACTGACCAAGAAATGATCAGACTATAATTTTAATGGTAGGTGTATATTAACAGTGAGAGACAGAATAACCAAAAAAAACAAACAAGAAAAACGCATGTCAAAAAAGTTATAAATTGATTTGCAGGTCAATGAGGTAAATAAGTATTTGACCCCTTTGACTTAGTACTTGGTGGCCATCACAGAGGTCAGACGTTTCCTGCAGTTGGACACCAGGTTTGCACACATCTCGGGAGCGATTTTGTCCCACTCCTCTTTGTAGAGCATCTCCAAGTCATTAAGGTTTCGAGGCTGATGTTTGGCAACTCAAACCCTCAGCTCCCTCCACAGATTTTCTATGTGATTAAAGTCTGGAGACTGGCTAGGCCACTCCAGGACCTTAATGGGCGTCTTATTGAGCCATTCCTTTGTTGGCTTGGCTGTGTGTTTTGGGTCATTGTCATGCTGGAATACCCATCTACCACCCATTTTCAATGCCCTGGGTGAGGTTCTCACCCAAGATTTGACAGTACATGGCCCCATCCATCATCCCTTTGACGCGGTGCAGTTGTCCTGTCCCCTAAGCAGAAAAACACCCCCAAAGCATAATGTTTCCACCTCCATGTTTGACTGTGGGGATGGTGTCCTTGGGGTTATAGGCAGCATTCTTCCTTCTCCAAACACGGCGAGTTGAGTTGATGCCAAAGAGCTTGATTTTGGTCTCATCTGAGTACAACACTTTCACCCAGTTCTCCTCTGAATCATTCAGATGTTTATTAGCAAGCTTCAGAAGGGCCTGTACATGTGCTTTCTTGAGCAGGGGGACCTTGAAGGAGCTGCAGGATTTCAGTCCTTCACGGCGTAGTGTGTTACCAATTGTTTTCTTGGTGACTATGGTCCCAGCTGCCTTGAGATCTTTAACAAGATCCTCCCGTGTAGTTCTGGGCTGATTCCTCACCGTTCTCATAATCATTGAAACTCCACGAGGTGAGATCTTGCATGGAGCATCAGACCGAGGGAGACTGGCGGTTATTTTGGGTTTCTTCCATTTGCGAATAATCACACCAACTGTTGTCACCTTCTCAGCAAGCTGCTTGGCGATGGTCTTGTAGCCCATTCCAGCCTTGTGTAGGTCTACAATCTTGTCCCTGACATCCTTGGACAGCTCTTTGGTTTTGGCCATAGTGGAGAGTTTGGAATCTGATTGCTTCTGTGGACAGGTGTCTTTTATATAGGTAACGAGCTGAGATTAGGAGCACTCCCTTTAAGAGAATGCTCCTAATCTTAGCTTGTATAAAAGACACGTGTGAGCCAGAAATCTTGCTGATTGGTAGGGGATCAAATACTTATTTCCCTCACTTACTAGCAATTTAATATATAACTTTTTTGACATGCGTTTTTCCTGTTCTTTTTTTTGTTATTCTGTCTCTCACTGTTAAAATACACTGACCATTAAAATTATAGACTGATCATTTCTTTGTCTGTGGACAAAGGTTCAAATTCAGCCGGGGATCAAATACTTTTTACCCTCACTGTACATGGCATGGGGGCATGATTGAAAAATAGTAATGTATTGTTAAAATGCACAGTAGACATTTTTTTTTTCTTATCAAGTCTTACTTAACTATTCTTTAGAGACCTTTACAGGTCCGTTGAGCAGTATTCTTATTTTCATGAGTATTGTCTTATATTATAGTAGCTTGATTGGACAGTAAATGGGAAACCAAGGCATGGAGTATTTTTTCAAGTTGATGGCGAGGTCTGCATTGCCAATATGAGAAGACATTTTTAACACCTCCCCTCTCAAACTGTAATGAGCCATCTTACCGAATTCCATCAGGCAAGCTTTAGGGAGATCCTCACCCGCCTCATTAATTTATTGCGTGATTCTCTTATTATTATGTTTGCTTTCATTTACACCATCTTATCATTCCTCCTGGTCCTTACTCCTTTTCTTTTACAATTTGTATTTGTCCAGTTTGTATTTGTGCCTCTTCTCTTATTTGACTTATCTTGTATCACAGCTCACTGGGTGTTTAACTCTTGTTTCCCCTCCACATTCTCTGTCTTTTCCTACATCTTCTCCGGCAGGATTGTGCACGCTGGGTTCGGTTCTCTGCTTTGCCAGGGGTGTACAGATGTTGCACAAGAGGTTGCCTGTCCCACCAGGAATACAGGGAGAGTTTGGCTGGTCCTTCTGCTTGGCCTGTGTTTCATCACCCCTACAGATCATGGCTGGAGCCTTATTCCTGTGGGCAGTTAAGGCCAGCCGACGAGAATACTCTTTGATGAAGGCATATCGTGTTGCGTGAAATTTGTGTGAGGCATAGAGGAATGTATGTGTTTATATTTGTGTATATATATCAATTTAGGCACTGTATATGATAGTAAGATTGTAAATAGTCTACTAGTTCTAGGATGACCTCAGTTAATGTTTTTTATGCAGGGGTGGGCAAGTTCGGACCTGGATTTGATGATATCCCTGCTGCGCACAGGTGAGTCAGTCACTTCTTCAGTCATCCTGATTGGCTCAACTGTGCACAGAAAGGATATCTTCAAATCCAGGCGTGTGTGTGGCCCTCCAGGACCGAATTTGCCCACCCCTGGTCTTATGCATTCAGAAATGTTGTTTTTTTTACAAAGATTTCAGACACTTTGACATCTGTTCATGGTATAAAGTAGCAACAAAAAAAAATAGTGCCCTTTCAAAAATGAATTAATTTTAGAAAACGCCAAACTTGGGTAATTTTTTAAAAAAAAGGAAAAAGTTGTAGGCCTTTGGCCTCCGCCATTTTGAAAAAGACCCACCACTTAATGTCATACGCATATTTTACAGGTGACTGCTGAATGGGACACTGTTGTCACATGTTTTCTGTTACAAATTTAAAAGAACATGTATTGGACATTGCAAAATGTATTTATTTTAGCATGACCACTTAATTATTTTACGTGCACGGTCCGTAAAGTTGAGAGGAACGTTGGTGAAGCAGCCATTAGACCTACTACTATGGCTATTGCTCTTACAGGACTCGATAATGGTCAAAATATTGTTAGATGGTTAAAAAATAAACACAGCCGTTAGATTACTAATATTTAGTGGAATTTCTATAATCGATGTACCGTATTTTTTCTATTTTTATAGTTAAAGCGCCACTGTAGGAAAAACAGAAAGCGTGTTTGAAAAGCTGCCCGTGTCCACTGACTTCCATGTTTGACCAGTAGATCAGTGTTTGTGGCCCTGGAGTCTACAAGAAGGGTTCTAGACTCTAGTGTGAGTTGTACTTTCATTTATAAGAACACTGGAATTCATTTTAAAGAAAAGCTCACATATTTTTGTATGTTGGACGGATAATATTAAAATAGTATACAGTATAAAATATATAAAAGTCAATATTTGTCTTATTTTCTAAGCTGTTTCCCTCAAGCAGAGCTGGCTTTCTCTGCCTCCATGTGTCTTATCATTGGCCATAGCCAGCTCTGCTTGGGGACTGGACCATCAAGGAGCTTGGTTGCTGGCAGGGTTATGATGTCATTGACTTCAACCCATGATGTCATTGGCTCATTCATAGGTATTGAACATCCATCCTTGCAGCTGCACCATTGGCCCCACCCAGTGACATCAAGGCGGCTGGCACAATGACTACACACTGTCATAGCCCTACCACTTTTATTGAGCATATTCAGTCTGAACACACACTTTTTAGTCCCGGTCCCAGGCAGAGCTGCCTCCACCTTCTAATAGACACTGGTAGGTGCTTGAGGGAAAAGTGACAATTTCAGAAGTAAGAAAACCTTTTTAACTTATTAACTGCATGTTGTTTTTAATAAACAAACATATGAGCTCTACTTATAAATGCATTATTGTGATCCTTTAACCCTATTAGGCTCTGCAACATTGTGGAAGCCTTCTAAGTAGGAATGAACATAGCTCTTATCTATATCCAGGATCCCTCCGTTGAGACTAAAAATGTTAGGAAAGGAGCGTGCAAAAAATATGACACAGCAGCAGCTCTAACTCATTACACGAGAGCAGATTCCGATAAGGTTTCAATTCCGTGCTTTCGTACCATATTGCAAATTTCCTTAAAGAAATTGACTACAAGGCTTAATATAATTGGTCTATATTTACCTTTTTGGTTTCTAAAAATATTTTGAACATTATCAAGAATATTTATTTGAAAAAGGCAAACTTATGCAAATATGGAGCTTCAGTGCACCTTTAATTGTTGCAGTATAGACCGCTGGGCATTGAAAAGGGAATTAATAAATCCCAAGCTTGTGGGTGTCCATTTATTCTTTGCTACTCCATATCATGTAACAGATACGCACAATAGGAAGACAAACCGTCAGTTCCCATCTCATGTATATTTTCTGTCCCATATTTCACCCAGTAATTGTGTGTACCATTTTATAATATGCTCTTTTCAATACATGATGAAAAGTATGGATTATACATAGTGTCTTTTTAAGTTTATGTACAAATAAAGTGTTATTAATAAATGATGGCTTTGATTTAATGAAGGCAGAGCTTATGTTCCTGGTCCCCGTCTGGCTAAGATGAATGTCTTTTAGGCAATTAAAGCTAATACATGTGAGGTCAATTAATATAATATAAAGCATATGTCAAGGAAATAAAGCTATGTGATCAAGGGTGACCAGTAACATTTATCCTGGGATCCAATATCTTTTTTATATGGTGACTGTAGCCGTGAAGTTAAAAGTTGCTTGCTTCTAGGGAGGAAAGCTATGGCAAGCTTGGACAAGCTAGTAAAAAGTAAAGATATTACATTGTCAACAAAAGGTATAAAACATAGTAAAAAGTATGGTATTTCAAGGAGTAACATATGGCTGTGAAAGCTGGACCATAAAGAAGGGTCTGAGCTCACAGCTGAATTGAAGCGTAAGGAGAGCGAGAAGAGAAAAAAACACACCAGCAGCAGCAGTAGTAGTAAGTGAGGCAGGGCAGGGACAAACTGATGGGGTGGTCAATTCTGGCAACCCGAGATAGAGAGGGGAAAAAAATAAAACACACCAGCAGCAGTAGTTGAGGCAGGGAACTGGGTGGTAATCAAGTGTGAATGTGCTGCACAGAGAGACTCTTATATGCAAATACATAGCACCTTTGAATATGTGCCACACTACATATCCCAGGATGCTTTACAGCATAAACAGGAACCCGAGAGCTTGATACAAATGTATCAGCTGCCTGAGCCTCCTCCTGATTGGCCAAAATTAACTATGAATGTTATGCTATTTTAGCCTGGGTTTCAATTTTTCTACAGGCTGCAGTGTGCATGTGCGGCTAGACTGCACATGGCGTGGCACCAGAGGGTGAAGGGGACACGGGAGGGAGAAGGGGGGAAAGACATGCGAAAGGGGGAAATAAAGAGGGGAAAAGAGACATAGGGGAGGGAGTAAGAGACAGAGGGGAAAAGGGACACAAGGGAGGGAGGAGGGAGAAAAAGACATGGGGGAGGGGGGAGAGAGAGACACTGGAGAGATCTAATTGATTTCAAAACCTGCTTTGCAACCTTATGAAGTTGGAAGGTGAAATTCCTCTTCAGCTTTCTGATGGAGACCTGCAGGTTGTATCAAAATATCTTGAAATTTGGAGCTAGTTATTATCCAATCTATCTTGACTAATCCCCCTCTCCCAGCTGCAAGCATGACTCTTCCACCATCTTGTTTAATAGTAGGTATGGTGTTTTTTGGATGATGAGTTGTGGTATCTTTGTGTCAAACATATTTTAGAATGTAGACCAATAAACTAAATTATTTGTCTCATTAGACCATAAGACATTTTCCAACAGGTTTTGGAGCATTAAATGTACGTTATTACAACATTTTTTAATGGCTTCCATCACCTGGATGTGCAGAATACAGGATATTGTTACCTTATGCAAGGTGTGACCATTATCTCACAGAAGTTCCTATAGCTCCTTTCATGATGCTATAGGGTTCTTGTTAAACTCCCTGATAAGATTTATCCTTGTCCTATTAGCAACTTTAGAAGGTCATCATGGTCGTGGCAATGTCCCTGTGGTGCCATATTTTCTTCACCTTGCTCCATGGTATACCCAATGCCATTGGTATTCTTTTATACACCTCTCCTGATACTTTTTCAACAATATTACCCTGCAGATATTGTGTCAGCTTCTTACAGACCATATAGGATGCAACCAAGGAAATCCTACAGGAACAACTGGTTTTTATATTCTGGGGTTATTCAGAATCCCGTTCCTTGATGGCAGATGTATACTCCTTACCTTTGGTTTCCAGTGATTGGTTCACTAACATAGCTAAACCTGCTATTATTAAAGGGTGTACACACTTATACAATCAGGGTGTTGTAGGGTTTTTATTGTATTTTAATTGCTTTTCGTAAAAAATCCTATATTTGTTTTGTTGGGTGTAAGGTCATGATTTATATTTATTTCTGAAACTGTAATTTTAATAAGAATATGTAGACATTTTATATCCCCTGTAACACCACCATAAACCACACATTTTTCATTAAAAGTTTTAATGTTTAAATATATGCTATTTTAAATGTACAGTTAAAAATTAGACTACATTAAACAATGTCACTTTAACTGTTTGTACATAGTGTTTCGCTGTTGTTTAGTCATTCAGTCATGTACGACTCTCCGTGACACTATGCATGGCAGCACACCAGGCACGTCTTGTCTATGGTGCTTATCTATAAGGTTTAATTGGCATAGATACCGGAGTGGGTTGCCAGTTCCTTCTCCAGTGGACTGCGATTTGTCTGACCTCTATTCTGCTATGACCTGCTATCTTGGGTGACCCTACATGGTAATGCTCACAGATTTAATTAAGGCACACTAGCCTCTTCACCACCAGGGAGCGATCCAGAAGGGACATATTTCTTACATAACTACATATTACTTTACTAGTCATTTGCCTGCCATAAATGACTGTATTCTATATAATGCAACTGTGTGATCAACTATTACATTCATTGTAATTAAAACTTGTAATGTTTAGTGATAAATGCATTTTGACTTATCCAATATGTCCACTATTATTAAGCATGAATAGCATTTTGATAAGGAATTTTAAAACTGTGGCAGGACAATCGCACAGTTGTTAATAAAATGTCCATTTAGCCTAGGTCTAGAAGTTTACGGGACAGCTTCTCTAAGATTTTCATAGAAAATAGGCAGCTGTGAGAGAGGGAGAGAGAGCTGTGAAGGAGGGAGGGAGGGAGTGAGCTGTGAAAGAGAGGGAGGGAGAGCTGTGAAGGTGAGAGAGCGCAAGCAGTGAGAGGGAGGGAGAGCGGTGAGAGAGCTGGGAGGGAGGGAGAGAGCTGTGAAAGAGGGAGGGAGAGCTGTAAAAGAGTGAGAAAGCACGAGCTGTGAAAGAGGGAGGGAGAGCTGTGAAAGAGGGAGGGAGAGCTGTGAGAGAGAGCGTGAGCTGTGAAAGAGGGAGGGAGAGCTGTGAGAGAGAGCGCAAGCTGTGAGAGGGAGTGAGCTGTGAAAGAGGGAGGGAGAGCTGTGAAAGAGGGAGGGAGAGCTGTAAAGATTGAGAGAGCGCAAGCTGTGAGGGACAAAAACTGTGGCAGAACAATGACACAGTTGTTAAAAAGAGTGAAAAAAGAGTGAGAGAGCACGAGCTGTGAAAGAGCGCGAGCTGTGAAAGAGGGAGGGAGAGCTGTGAGAGAGAAAGCGAGCTGTGAAAGAGGGAGGGAGCGCTATGAGAGAGCCTGAGCTGTGAAAGATGGAGGGAGAGCTGTGAGAGAGAGCGTGAGCTGTGAGAGAGAGCGCAAGCTGTGAGAGGGAGTGAGCTGTGAAAGAGGGAGGGAGAGCTGTGAAAGAGGGAGGGAGAGCTGTAAAGATTGAGAGAGCGCAAGCTGTGAGGGACAAAAACTGTGGCAGAACAATGACACAGTTGTTAAAAAGAGTGAAAAAAGAGTGAGAGAGCACGAGCTGTGAAAGAGCGCGAGCTGTGAAAGAGGGAGGGAGAGCTGTGAGAGAGAAAGCGAGCTGTGAAAGAGGGAGGGAGCGCTATGAGAGAGCGTGAGCTGTGAAAGATGGAGGGAGAGCTGTGAGAGAGAGCGCAAGCTGCGAGAGGGAGGGAGAGAGCTGTGAGAGGGAGGGAGAGAGCTGTGAAAGAGAGAGCGAGCTGTGAAAGAGGGAGGGAGAGCTGTGAGATGAAGGGAGAGAGGTGTGAAAAGAGGGAGAGAGCTGTGAAAGAGAGAGTGAGCGGGCAAGCTGTGAAAGAGGGAGGGAGAGCTGTGAGAGAGAGCGCGAGCTGTGAAAGAGGGAGGGAGCGCTATGAGAGAGAGCGTGAGCTGTGAAAGATGGAGGGAGAGCTGTGAGAGAGAGCGCAAGCTGTGAGAGGGAGGGAGAGAGCTGCGAGAGAGAGGGAGGGAAAGAGCTGTGAAAGAGAGAGCGAGCTGTGAAAGAGGGAGGGAGAGCTGTGAGAGAGCGCAAGCTGCGAGAGGGAGGGAGAGAGCTGTGAGAGAGAGGGAGGGAGAGAGCTGTGAAAGAGAGAGCGAGCTGTGAGAGATGAAGGGAGAGAGCTGTGAAAGAGTGAGAGAGCGCAAGCTGTGAGTCAGAGGGAGGGAGAGAGCTGTGAAAGAAAGTGAGAGAGCGTGAGCTGTGAAAGGGAGAGTGTGAAAGCGAGAGAGCGCTAGCTGTGAAGGAGGTAGGCAGAGCTGTGAGATGAAGGGAGGGAGAGAGCTGTGAGTGAGAGAGAGCATGAGCTGTGAGTGGGAGGGAGAGAGCTGTGAAAGAGGGAGGGAGAGAGCGAGCTGTAAAAGAGAGAGTCCAGTAATCTAGATCAGGGGTGTCCAAGTTCGGTTCTGGAAATGATGAGCTTTCAAGAGATGTGCCTCTTACCTTATCAAGTCAGAAGCAATATGGAGTAAAGACAAATGCAAAAAGCAAAGTAACAGGGCAGAGATTAAAGTGGAACACAGAGAGGCATCAGAAATAATGTCCTGATGGGTCAAGTATGTGAGTGTATAGACCGGGTTGGAGATAAGGAAACAGGAGATTTATAACTTAGGGCTGGAAATATCCCCACATAAAGAGCTTTAGAAAAACAACAATAGAGCTGGGAAGGAACACGGACTATGTCAGTAACAAGAAGTGATAGTGAGATAGCAATCCCTATATATATATATATATATATATATATATATATATATATATATATATATATATATATATATATATATATATATATATATATATATATATATATATATATATATATATATATATATATATATATAGACTGCTCAAAAAATTAAAGGGAACACTTAAACAACACAATGTAACTCCAAGTCAATCGCACTTCTGTAAAATCAAACTGTCCACTTAGGAAGCAACACTGAGTGACAATCGATTTCACATGCTGTTGTGCAAATGGGATAGACAACAGGTGGAAATTTTGGGCAATTAGCAAGACACCCCCGATAAAGGAGTGATTCTGCAGGTGGTGACCACAGACCACTTCTCAGTTCCTATGCTTTCTGGCTGATGTTTTGGTCACTTTTTAATGCTGGTGGTGCTTTCACTCTAGTGGTAGCATGAGACAGACTCTACAACCCACACAAGTGGCTCATGTAGTGCAGCTCATCCAGGATAGCACATCAATGCGAGCTGTGGCAAGAAGGTTTGCTGTGTCTGTCAGCGTAGTGTCCAGAGCATGGAGGCGCTACCAGGAGACAGGCCAGTACATCAGGAGATGTGGAGGAGGCCGTATGAGGGCAACAACCCAGCATCAGGCCCGCTACCTCCGCCTTTGTGCAAGGAGGAACAGGAAGAGCACTGCCAGAGCCCTGCAAAATGACCTCCAGCAGGTCACAAATGTGCATGTGTCTGCTCAAATGGTCAGAAACAGACTCCATGAGGGTGGTATAAGGGCCCGACATCCACCAGTGGGGGTTGTGCTTACAGCCCAACACCGTGCAGTATGTTTGGCATTTGCCAGAGAACACCAAGATTGGCAAAAATTGCCACTGGCGCCCTGTGCTCTTCATCTTCACAGATGAAAGCAGGTTCACACTGAGCACATGTGACAGAAGTGACAGGGTCTGGAGACGCTGTGGAGAACGTTCTGCTGCCTGCAAAATCATCCAGCATGACCGGTTTGGCAGTGGATCAGTAATGGTGTGGGGTGGCATTTCTTTGGGGGGCCACACAGCCCTCCATGTGCTCGCCAGAGGTAGCCTGACTTCCAACAGGTGACATCATATGCTAGTGGGGTTGGCCCTGGGTTCCTCCTAATGCAAGACAATGCTAGACCTCATGTGGCTGGAGTGTATCAGCAGTTCCTGCAAGACAAAGGCATTGATGCTATGGACTGGCCCGCCCGTTCCCCAGACTTGAATCCAATTGAGCACATCTGGGACATCATGTCTCGCTCCATCCACCAACGTCACGTTGCACCACAGACTGTCCAGGAGTTGGCAGATGCTTTAGTCCAGGTCTTGGAGGAGATCCCTCAGGAGACCATCCGCCACCACATCAGGAGCATGCCCAGGCGTTGTAGGGAGGTCATACAGGCACGTGGAGGCCACACACACTACTGAGCCTCATGTTGACTTGTTTTAAGGACATTACATAAAAGTTGGATCAGCCTGTAGTGTGTTTTTCCACTTTCATAACGGGGGTGATTCCAAATCCAGACCTCCATGGGTTGAAAAATTTGATTTCCATTTTTTGTTATTTTTTTGTGATTTTGTTGTCAGCACATTCAACTATGTAAAGAACAAAGTATTTCATAAGAATATTTAATTCATTCAGATCTAGGATGTGTTATTTTAGTGTTCCCTTTATTTTTTTGAGCAGTGTATATATATATCATTTATATATGGGACATCAGATATGAACATATTCTACTATCCGCCAACTGGATCGGTCCCTGCAGATACTGATACCTGACCCCAGATGCAGCTACTGTAGCGCTACACAATGTGTTGGCGCTTTATATTAGAGTAATAAGAGCAGATTGCTTAAGGCTGCTTTGTGTATTTACTTTGGGCACAATTGCCACTTCAGTTTCTTTCCTTCCCATATGAAGCTTGCTGAATCCACATGTTTTTTTTTTTTTTAAGATCATGTGTAAAAAATGTGATTAATAAAACTTGCCATTGCTTTTGTTCTTGTAAAATGTTACCACTGTATGATTATCTTAACTGCCTGACAAACTAGTGTCACTGGTTTTGATCACCTCTTCTTTATTTACTTATAGAGCCTAGCAAAGTTATTAAATGAATACTGAAGTGACAAATTTCCAGCGCAACAGCAGTCAGAGACTTAAAAATCATGTGTTAAAGCGCTTCGTGTTCACATTGGTCAATCATTTACTTTGATATGAGCAATTTTAGTTATTGCTTGTATCGCCCATGAAGACCCCCACAAGCAGTCGCATGCGCTAGAGCAAAAGGGAGTTGTTTCTAGCCAATCAAGTGAGAGGAGAAAGGTTTAATCAGAGTTTTCTCCATGTCTCCCATCATCTACAGAATGTAATGCAATTTAATCAATTTACATACTTGGTATAATTAGAACAACGGTGGAATAATTTATCTACTTTCTGCTGCTCTATCCGAATGTCCCACTGAAATACTTTAGCTTTATTACTCTTACTAGCGAATTGGCCGTCAAAAAATGACGGCAATGAAATTGTAAGTGAGCTAATGGTGTTTGGTGTATATAATGTGGCTGATGTAGCGTCGTTCGTTTTCTATGTCGTGCGACTTTTTTGGAATATGCATAGCTGTTTGGTGGGCGTTTTTGGAATATCCGTATGTGTTTGGTGGTGTTTTGCGTGTTTAGGGACCTTTAGCCTAGTTTTCGTTTAGTTCGGCAGCCATTTTTTCTCTCGCTTAGGTGATTTTCGGGTGTCTAAACTCCGAAATTTGTGCTTAAATGGAGGTGTAACTTCACTTGCAGAGGTCCTCGGTTCCCCCCTTGCTGTGAGTAACCTTTTTATGTGTTTGTATTTATTGTGTTTGTAATGTTTTTGGGGTTGCGCGCGTTGCGTCCTTGTTTTTTAATCTTGTAGGTGTTTTTCGGCAAATACGTAGGTGTTTGGTGGTGTTTTGCGTCTTTAGAGTGCTGTAGCCTCGTTTTCGTTTTTTACGGCGGCCATTTTTTCTCTTGCTTAGAGAATTTTTTAGTGTCTAAACTCTTTTAATTTGAGTTAAATTGAGGTGTAACTTTAGTTTTCGAGGTCCTGGATGCTCCCTCTTCCTGTAAGTAAGCTTTTTATGTATTTGTTGTGTGTATTTGTTGTATTTTTCATGTTTTCATGTCCGCGTGTTGCCGCCGATTTTTGCGAGGTCGTAATGGGTCGTAAAGTGTCTCGTATTTTCCTTGTGTAACGACGTAAATTTTGCAAGGGTCGCAGTTGCTGGCAAGCAGCGTCTTTGGCACTCTTTGCCAGCATCTGCGAACCTCGCTTCGCAAGCCCGCAAGTGTTAGCAACAACTCGCATGCTCACAACTATATATGTGATTCACACTTGTGTGAGAAAATGGCGGAGGGGTAGAGCAGTTACCTCTGACCTGCGAGTCCAAATCCAAATTAACCCATTTTTAATTATAATAAATTTTATATAGTTCAGAGAATAAAACAAAGCGAAAAAAAAGATATAACATTTAAGAGCTGAGTATAAGATAAGCAGTAAATATATTACACTATCAACAAAGGTTCTCATAGTTAGAACTATGGTATTTCCAGTAGTAACATATGGATGTGATAGCTGGACCATAAAGAAGGCTGAGAATTGACACCTTTAAAAGTGAGAAAACTGAAAAAATCCAATCATATTGCTACTCCAGTAAATCAAGACAAAGTGTTCACTGGAAGGTTTGATCATGTGGCTGAAGCTTAAATATTTTGGCCCTATTATGAGAAAGCAGGATTCACTAGAGAAGACTCTGATGCTGGGAAAGATTGAACGCACACAAGGGGACGACAGAGGCGGAGATGGATAGATGAGGTCACTGAAGCAATGAACATGAACTTGATGGAGCTCAGAGGGGCAGAAGCTAACAGATGTGCCTGGCGTACAGGACTGAATGATTACACATAAAATGATTGGCTCTGTAGTGCTCAGCAGTTTTAGACATTGAATCCATTGCTATGTTCAATCAGTTTCACAATCTTCATCACATGCACTACTGAGTTTAAATGCAAAAGCAATACAATGTCCACTGCTGTATACACAACCTTTACAGTTTATATCTGTTCTCCAAATCCATGGATTTGATCGTATAAACCTACTTCCTAAATGCAATTACTCTACCTCTGACCCATCTCTCTATGTGACTAAAGGTTAATATAGAAATCTATACAGGTAAGATGACAAAGCGAATGCCACTAAGATCTTGCACCATTACTCACTCAACCCTACGCTGCATGTTCAATTTAGATTTCTGATACTTACGTGTGTAATCAATATATTGATATTTTGAACAGTCTCCTTAAAGATATTTGCAGTTCTATTTATTCCATTCTTAAGGGGAAATTGCAAAGGTATATGTTTATTTGAATTCTGGAGACTTTATTCACATACAAAAGAAGATTTATACAAACATTGTATTCATTGTGGTGTGTGTGTAAACTCTGTCACGGTGATGCTGTTATCTACACAAGTCCTTAGAAGCACCCCAGATATTTCTGACTTTAATCCATAGGCAGGATAGTCACAACATTTATACGTTAGTATCTGGAAGGATGTCCCTCATCGAAAGGCAAAGGACCTGATCTCAGCAATAAGGAAATAATTAGAAGTATACTCACTTCAAGATCTGCAGCCATATGCGAGTCAAAATGCAGGTGAACGTATATATATATATATATATATATATAAATAATTACACAGCTTGTTAAGTGATTTACAAAGATATATACAAAAACTTTATTGTGACCAACACAGATCAGTCTACACACTTGTACCCCTCATTCACTGCTGTCTGCTATTACACAGGAAAGATATCTTTACATACTCATCAGTTCTTAGATAAACTTGAGACAATGACCTGATATTTGCTGCAGATTCTCAGACGTGACAGGATGTGTCTTGCTCCATTTAAGGATCGATCTCTATTTGCTGTTTTTTTGGAATGGTTCATGCAGTGTGTCATACAGTCTCTTAGCCTGAAAATGAGACAACAGTGAGAGAGAGTCGAGAGAGAAAAAGAGAGAGTATGAGAGAGACAAGAGAGACAGAGACCAGAGAGGCATTTGTAAAAAATAGGTAATGAATGAGCTAGATAAGAGCATGGAAGCTTCAACAGAGAAACCAAATAAACTAGGAGATAAGGTATAGCTCACCTTCTGGGGTCCTAGTCCAGGACAGAGTGACAAGTCTTCTCGTGATGCACTTGCAAGATCAGAGAGCGTCTGAATTACAAAGAGATAAGTGAGAGACACACATAAAAACACAACTGTCAGCTATGTGAGCTGTTAAGATATAGATTTAGAAGATACTAACGCCAAATGTGGTTAGCAGGGTGCAGCCATCTGTTTTATTCACGGATTTCACAGTGGTAAGACAATCAGTCATCTGAAATAAGAGGAAGATAGACTTCTGGTGATAAACATTTGTCTGTGCAAATCTTAAAAGGATATGCAAGGTTTCTGGAATTTGCTAGGTATATAACCATTAACTTTGAGTTACTTTATTTTATGATATAGTGCTTATAAGTTCTGTTATTACTGTCTAAAATCAAATAGTCTCTGTATGGGCTTTCCCACTGCAGATCATGAAGATACAGGCTCTGTAGGGCTTCATATGCAGTGTAGTGTCCTAGCCTATCAGGGAGCATATCTGCTGCATGTTGCTGAGAGATGATCACTGACTGGTTAGTATGAGACACAGAAGAAAACATGAAATTATCTTGTTTATTTCTTGTGATTACGCTGCATTACAAAACCTACAATATATACCTTATTCTAAAAGAGAAAAGTACTTTGGTAAGGGGCAAACCTATAATGTTGGGATACCTCCAAACAAGGGAGCGGCCGCTATCCTGAAGCCCCCAAAAACCGAGTGTCCCTTATATACGATGAATATTACTTATATATTGCTTGATGCCAATTCCTGGCATGCGCACTAGAATTCTCACCAACATCAATTCCCTTTCTCTATTTGTAGGTATAATTAAAAACAAACAAAAAAAAAAAAACATTCACACTGTTAATAAATTATTCTTTATGCAAACTAAAAAAGACTTGAGTAGGTTTGTCCCTTACCAAAAGTAGGTTTCCCTTTTAGAATAAGACATATATTGTAGTTTTTTTTAATGCAGCATTATCACAAAAAATAATAAATAGAAATTCCCATTTAGGCTTTAATTTTAATTGAAGTTTGTGTTATGCACTGAGAAAGTTTGGCATACTAAGTGAGACACTAAGGGCCTCATTCTATTAGCGGCCGCAAGCTATTTGCCTATTCTATTCCCCTCCGGCCGGGGGTTCCGGCAGGCTTGCGGCCGGCGTCTTGCTATCTCTTGCGGCCGCTCGCGCCGGAGGAAATCCTTTGATCTTAAACGGCCGCAAGGAAATCGGCCGTAAGAAATTCCTATTTGCAATTCAATTGCTCCGGGAACCCTCTCTGCAAGGCTAAAAGCGAGCCGCAGCTTACTTGCAGGAAAGAGGTCCCGCTAGCACCAATTAAGCACGAAATATATCCCAAATAAAGCCATCCTGCACTTTGCAGAGTCTATAAAGTGATATAAAAAAAAAATAGCACATAATTATCCTGTACTCAAATCCGTAAAATATTTTTTTTTTAATAAACGTAAAATATACATGTAAAAAGTCCAGAGTGCTTGGAGCACCTCAGACCCGCCCACGCTGCGGCCGGAAAATAAACAGTTAATTTGAACTCGGGTTTGGGCTGATGTGCAAGCTTGAGAGTGGGTTCCTTTTAATCCTCATGTCCCCCAATATGATCCCTAGCATTTACAGAGCTGTACAGTGCAGGCTTGAATTTATTTTTGAGTTTTTATATTTCAGAGCTTACGGCCGGTTCCAAGATATGCGGCCGGCCGTAAAAGGAGATCCTTGCGGGGCCGTATAATAGAATCGCGAGTTAACAGAACCCCCGCAAGGAATCGCAGCCTTACGGCCGATTTACGGCCGCTAATAGAATGAGGCCCTAAGTGAGTTTTCAGTCTTGCACGGCACTTTGGGGAAATCGCTATGGACACCGGATTCTAAGCTCAAAGACAGGGCCCTCAATTATTTGCAATGTGTTAATATTGAATATGTCTTTGCCTAGAAATTAACTTATGTATAGCGCTACGGAATATGTTGGCCTCATTACAAATAAACGATAATAAACAATAATAATAATATCCCTTTAAGACTCTTCCCTGCATAATTACCCAGGAAAACAGTGCAACATGTCGTGTTCATGTTCTAGTTTATTGGCAATAATTGACTGTATGTTACCCTTTTGTGCACAGGTAGTTTTCACATAATACATTTGGTTGAATACATTCCTGTCATTGGCTTATTGGAGAGCTCACTTGTAACATCTATCTAGGATACTGTAATTATTATATGTTGTACTGTTTTGCCTCTGGCTGGGGCTTTGTGTAATCAACAGCAAACTGCAATGTTATATTTTAATTTAGGATATCACATTCAACTAAGACATCATCTAAAAAAAATAAAAATAAAAGCACACGACAAACAATTTTCTAGTATTTTTTTTTTTTTACACTCTAGAAACATGTTGCATATTTTTAAATGCAGTTGTTAAAAAGTAGATATTTTAAATATATGAGCACACTGTGGTCATGTAGACATCGTACGGTCTCACCAAAACTAGTTTAGTGCCAAAACTGTACTTTTTCTCCATCTATATTTGTATGTTTATACCTCTTGCTATCTCATTTCATTCTACTGACCCCAAATGCTGGTTTCATCACCTTCTGCCATGCCGTCTTACCCTGGCAATGAAGTCACTCTCTGCCTTCTCCTTCAGAGCATCTGCTGGCTTTTGTTCATAACATTTATACGTCTCCAGGTAGCGTGCAGCCTCGTCAGGGCTAAAAGGAAAGAGAAACCAGGATTTTATATAAAAAAACAAACAAAAAAAACACTCACCCATCTAAGGTATTGCTCTCATTTTTCTTTATTCAGACTTTTTTTATACCCATTGAAGTCCTATTTTATGTTACTTCTATAACATAATCTTTTCCTCTGGTATGTATGATCACTTATAACTGTATCTCCTATAGGCTATTACCTCTTCTCAGTCACTTTCAAACACCCAAGCTCCATCATCCTCACCTCCAGCTCAATATCAGGGTACAGTCTGCCAAGATACAGATCTTTGCCAGTTCCTTCAGAGAGTGATGAGGGTCTTTCTGAAACAAGATCCTCTGGAAATGTTAGTGGAGTAAAAATTCCATGACCTCCATTTTATTTAATGTAGTGCAAACATAAATTGTCAATTTAAAGTTATTCTAAAACTCACCACATCTACCTGTACCAACAGCACACGCAGAGCAAAGGACTGACCAAGATGGTGCAGACGGGTGTGTATATACTCTGGATTCAAATTATGATACCGTAGACTAAGGAAAAAAAAAAATGCATTGTCGAATTAATGAGCAAGGAATTCAGACATTGATAATTAAAACACAATAGGGTCCTTTCCCTCTTCACCCTCGCAAAATCTGACAGCTGCAATACCGCCGCGAACCGACAGATGGCGCTGACCATTTTCATATAAGGCGCGCCGACAGAAGAGGCCTTGAGCTATGAGAGGCGCGTCCGAGGCCCTGGGGGGCCGAGTGCCTGCACTGAACATAGTGGTGGCCTCGCTGTCGATGTAGCGCCACGTCGGAGGGGAGAATAGTTCTTTGCCTTACAACAAACATGACGGCGCACGAAAATGTACAGCGCCCTCTGCCGGATGGCTCCTGTAACTGCAATTGTCAGTGCTGCCGAAGAAATGAGAAGGTGAAGAGGGATAGATCACACAATCTCCTTTTTATCTATCCTCATTGACCGCACATTAGTAAGAGTTATTGGGACACTGTAATGGTAACACAAGTCAGGACCCTTTAAAAGTGTAAATTGTGTCCAACATAATGGATAGCAACTCCATTGATTATGTTGTTCATCTACCCCATCTACTGTCCAATACTGGAGAGGGTTTCCAGTTCCTTCTCCAGCGAACCACAATTTGACCTCTCTGCTATGACCTGCCTATCTTGGATGACCCTACATGGTATAGCTCACAGCTTCATTGAAGTACACAAGCCCCTTCACCATGACAAGGTAGCGATCCAGAAGGGGTCACTCATACAAGTAGATAATAAAATGGTCTCTTACCTCAGGTAGAGAGCACAGCATGACTCGCCTAGTACATAATCTGGCACAATATCACCAAACTCCCAGGGGATGTTTCTAACATGTTTAAGGAGGGGATTTCCTCTCTGCAAAACAGATATATTAAGAGTTATTCATAAAAAGAAAAGCGAACCATCAGAACAGAAGTACATTTATAGATGAGAAACACACTAGAATGGGCACACTGGAGTTGTTAATCCACTGTTGGATATGCATCTAGCGGTCCTATCCTGTTATGGTTATGGCACCAGTCCACTGCTGCAGTGCAGTGACCACCCACTAGATGGTGCTGCCGATATTCCATTGCCATATCATAGAGTCAAGGCTTAGGTAAGCTGTTACGGTTAGGGTACCATTCTAAGCTTAGAACTTCTCTAACATATCGGCAGCGCTACTACAGCGGCGGACGTGTGCCGTAACTATAACAGGATAGATCCCACCTAGCTACTTAAAAAGTTTAGTCGTAGTTATCCCTTGGGAAAGCCTTACATTTACTACTTGATAGCTATTTATCTACCACCCTTTATGTAAATTACCACTGAATCTTTTTCCCTTCCCCTGTCACCTGACGTGTGCTAACCACAATGCAACTTCTGCTTCCAATGGTTTTTGTGGTTAGATTAGAAGATTGTCCTGTGGAAGAGCTTGCAGTCTCAGCCAAGTCTGTCTTTACATGTGGGTCCTTTCTTTCAGGACCTCTGGTTTCCTGCTGGAAGATGTAATCCGCATAACATTCAGTGGATGCCACCTTTGGTGGTGCTGTTGTGACTGCTGAGGACTGAAAGAGGGAGCGTACCTGCAGGGAGATGAAAAGTAATGAATGAAAAGATTTTATTTAAAGGAAGAAAGAGGCACATAGTTAACATCCTTTACCGGGGCTGTATCTGGCTCCTGAGAAGGGATGATGAATTTTTTGGGTTCCATTACTATGGTGTTTAGTTTCTCCTTTTCCATCTCTCAAAGTTTTAACAAGTCAACGGTTCAAACTGCCTGGATCTAAAAAACAAACAAATATTAAAACAGAAGACAGCATAAATTAAAGTAACATGAAAAAGGTCCATATTTTTGAATTTTATGCTAATTAAGCCAAGATTTTGTAGGGGAATTCCTTCTTAAAATCAAGTCCCAGAAAACCTGAAGAAATTTACAACCGATCGAATAAGTTTATTAATATTTACTTTGGTATTTTTACATGCAAATTTTTTTTTCATACATTACTGATTCTCCTCTATCAGATGCATTCATAATCCATGAAACTTAAATATGTATTTACAGGCTGAAACATTACTGCTAGTATCCTCCCTTCTCAGTTTGCCAGACATTGCATTGAGCTCTGGTTGTTCTGGAGAAACTACAAACACACAGTTTCCCTTTTCAAACTAATTATTATGTATGTACCCTGGAACATTTAGTTTAATTGCAATAATTAGGGCACTGCCCTTGACAATAGCAGCATGTTTGAATCCTAACTCTCTTCTCCCCTCTCTCTTTCCCCTTTCCATCCTTTCTCATTCCCCCTCCCTCCTTCTGATCCTATCTCCTTCTCCTCTATCCCCCCCTTCATTCTCATCTCATCCCCCCTCCTTGCTCTCTCCTTCCCCCTCTATCTTTCTCTACCCTCCCTCTCCTATTCCCCCCTCCCTCCTTCTCCTCTCGCATTCCCCTCCCCTATTTTCCCTCACTCCTTCTTCTCTCGCATTCCCCCTCCCTCCTTCTCCTCTCGCATTCCTCCTCCCTCCTTCTCCTCTCATCCACTCTCTCCCTTCCCTCCTTCTCCTCTCGCATTCCTCCTCCCTCCCTTCCTTCTCCTCTCATCCACTCCCTCCCTTCCCTCCTTCTCCTCTCATCCACTCTCTCCCTTCCCTCCTTCTCCTCTCATCCACTCTCTCCCTTCCCTCCTTCTCCTCTCATCCACTCTCCCTTCCCTCCTTCTCCTCTCATCCACTCACTCCTTCTCCTCTCATCCACTCACTCCTTCTCCTCTCATCCACTCACTCCCTTCCCCTCTCATCCACTCACTCCCTTCCCCTCTCATCCACTCACTCCCTTCCCCTCTCATCCACTCACTCCCTTCCCCTCTCATCCACTCACTCCCTTCCCCTCTCATCCACTCACTCCCTTCCCCTCTCATCCACTCACTCCCTTCCCCTCTCATCCACTCACTCCCTTCCCCTCTCATCACTCACATACTCACTCCCTTCCCCTCTCATCCACTCTCTCCCTTACCCTCTCATCCCCTCAATCCTTCCACTCTCATCCACTCACTCCCCTTCCCCTCTCATCACATCACTTCCCTTCCCCTCTCATCACTCACTCCCCTTCCCCTCTCAACCACTCACATCCCTTCCCCTCTCATCCCACTCACTCCCTTCCCCTCTCATCCACTCACTCCCCTTCCC
>CM050171.1:21411189-21501701 GCA_027410445.1 Discoglossus pictus
GGAAGATACGCAGTGCCCTAGAATTAAGGGGAGTCTCGTCTAATCTGTATACTTTGATATAGACTGTCCGTTAGAAAATTTGAGTGATCATAGAGGTTGGAATAGAAATACTACTGTTATATACAACCTGACTATAGATTACCTGGGGATTATGTGTTGGCCTATAGGAGCTAAATCGTAGTGCCATTCATTGAGTATCAATCTGTATAGAGCCCAATTGGCCTACATTTATCAACGGACACTTTTCTTGTTGCAAGAAAACAGAATCTATCCCAAGCTTGCTTAGAGTTAGCTCACCCCAGTGTTATTATTTATGAATCGGTCGTAAGGTGGTTTTTGTCCAATGTGAATTATTTTGGAGAACTCTGAGATGATCTACTTACCTATAATTTTTCCTTATATTAAGAACACGTTGTGGTTGATCTCAACACCTTCTTAGAGTTGTATTCTAAGAATTCCACTGTCTTATACTTATCCAATTATAGGTGCGAAAATAACCTAGAAATTATAGACGGAGGTCAATTTTGACCAAGAAATGTATTTAAGGGCTAACCACAGTCATAGTAAAAGTACATATAAATAAGATAATACTGAGAAAGATTGTGTGTTTTATAAATCTTGGACAAACTGAGGTTTAAGAATGAAACCTAGCTTATTGTTGGAAAGCGAGATAAGTTAATCTACCGTAAGAAACAAAAACTCCAAAGTAGATAAAAAATGTGATAACTTTCCAAGATGAAAAGAGATACTCAAAACTCGAAATCTAATTCAAGAGAAAAAAAAAGAACTTAATGGCTAAAACCTTTCTTTTCACCAGGCAACAAAAATAAAACACTAGATAAAAACCAAACAGAAGAGGAGATATCCGAGAAAATAGATATTTCAGCTAACCAATCTAGTGTAGAAGAAGTTCCTGAACTGGAAGAAAATTATTTTTCAAATAAATCGGAGGAAGATAGACTTACCAATACAACATTGAAATCAATTCTAACAGAATTTTTTAAAAAATTTACTTATAGAATTAACAGCAGAAATAGCAAAAAAAACTCAAACCCAATAAAAGAATTGGGTGTGAAAATAGACGGATTAGAAACCAAATATAACTTTATTGGTAATGAACAAAAAACAATTAGTGCAGAAACTCTAAAATTAAAAGAGGAAGTTTCTGAGTTAAAATTAAAGATTAATAAACTGAAAGATTATTCTCGATGGAATAATATCCGTATAAGAGGTATCCCTGAAATCATTTCTCAGTCAGAGTTAAATCAATATATCCTGACTTTTCTCTCTATGATGTTAAAACTTGAGTGCCCGCTGGATCAGCTAGTGGATAGAATTCATTGTATTCCACTTTCCAAAAGATTAGACAGAGACGTCCCAAGAGATGTGATTGTCAAATTACACTCCTCAATACATAGAGAAACTATTATCAGAAGAGCATACAAAGTTAAGAAATGTGATTCTCCATATGAGAATCTGATGATTTTCACTGATATTTCAGGAGAAACATTGAGCAAAAGGAGAGAATATGTGGAAATCACGAGGATACTAAGACATAACAACATAAGATACAAATGAGCAAAAGGAGAGAATATGTGGAAATCATGAGGATACTAAGACATAACAACATAAGGTACAAATGGGGTTTCCCGACTAAACTAATTATAACTTATGAAACTATGAGAATAACTGCCAACTCCCCTCCAGAAGGGAGACAACTTATAGAAGAGTGGAAATTAGTAAGCTGATTAAATATGGGTTCACTGCTTTAAAACTTAACTTTTTTAAATCTCAGGGACCATCACTATACTAAAAGGACTTAAAAAGATTTCAATGATGGTATGGCACAATAGAAATTATAAATTGTCATCTAAAGTTAGGCTAACCTATCTGGGGAGATGGATATCTTTGAATCTCTGAGAAATGTTTTGTAATGTTTTTATTGAAAAGTCTAAAAATAAAAAGTCTAGGACTTACATTAGTAAATAGTTTATCTTACTTTTATAAATGTCTTTAAAAATAGTAACTCAAAATGTGCAAGGCTTAAATGTCCCTGGGAAATGATCAATATTTTTCAATAGCTTTTATAAAAGGTTCCCCGATATAGTGTGTCTACAGAAGACACATTGGCAAGAAAACCCCACATTTTATAGATAACCACTTTGTAACTGTTAGCAATTCAACTTTTGGGAAATATTTTTTAATAAAAAGCTTAATTGGAAGGAGGAACTCTCTATGACAGACAGTGAAGGTCTCTTTTCCTTTTGGACAGGGTTAATAAATAATAACAAAATAACACTGTTAAATATGTAAGCTCCCAATAAAGGACAGCTTAAATTTGTCAACAAGACTCTAAACTTACTTAAGAAATATTTTACAGGTAAGCTTATAATATGCAATGACTTTAATGACTTTAATGCTTTATTGAACTCTGATTTAGATAGAAAAATAACTAAACCCACAAAGGTTGATCAGGATACAAACCAGAGATGTGTAAACTTTAATAAAATCTTGTATAATCATGGCCTCTGATTCATGGCGTTGTTTTCATCCCATAGACAAGGTCTATACCTTCTATTCGGCTATATACGCTTTATTTTCAAGAATAGATTATATCTTTGTAAATGATTTAGCTCTTTAAAATGTTACAGCTGCTGAAATTTACTCAGTCATAAGATCTGATCATGGATTAGTCTCTATCACCGTAAAAATAGGAATGATATTTAAAGTTTTTCTCCCATGGAAATTGAGAGAGTCCCTACTTAAAGATTGGGAAAGCAAAATTAAACTTAGAAATTTATTGGAGGAATTTTTTGACATTAATAGAGATTCAGCACAATCTAAAATAACGTTGTGGAATGCCCATAAGGCATACATACCTGGAGTCATTATTAATATTCAAGCTCAGAATAAAAAAAATAATGGTAGTCCCCTTAGAGACCTCTATATTAATTTAATAAAAGTTGACAGAGAAAATAAAAATAATCCATGTCAGTTAAAGATATTACAGATTAAAAGGATACAACTGCAAATTAAAACAATTGAGCAAAGTAGAACTGACAAATCTCTATAGGCTCTCCAAAAACGTTTACATCACTTTGGTAGTAAAGCCAGTCAATTCTTAGCCAGTAAGTATAAATCTAAAGCTACTAGGAAAAGAATAGATCAAATTAGATTTGAGAATTAAACTATTTCTAACCCAGTAAAAATTGCAGAAGCATTTTGCAAATACTATCATAGATTATATAATCTGACAGAATGAGGCAATAAAACTTAAGAAAGTGGAGATATTCAGCAATTCTTAGAAAAAAATAATTTGCCAAAAGTTACCCCCTTTAATCTCAAAAAACTTAATGAGGATATATCTGAAAGAAATAAAAGCAATAATATCAAAGCTTAAGATGGCATCAGCCCCTGGACCGGACAGATTTATAAACATGTACTTTAAAATCTTTCAACAAGAAATCATAAAAGATTTAACTGGGGCATTTAATGAAATAAAAATATCAGGGGTCACCCCAAAAGAGATGCTTGAAGCATATATTACAATCATTCCCAAAAAAAGAAACAATTTGTATATAATGTCAAGACTATCGACCAATTTCACTCATTTAAACAGATGTTAAAATATATGCGAAGGTCCTGGCAAATAGGCTGGGTTTTATAATCAATCCACTGGTAGATAAAGATCAAAGTGGTTTACTTGAAGGCAGACAAGGAACAGATAATGTTAGAAGATTAGTCAACCTAATAGCCTATACTAAGATTCACAGGAATTCATCTGTTTTCCTTTCCCTGGATGCGGAGAAGGCATTCGACAGGGTCGTATGGGGCTACATGGACCTGGTCTTGTCCAAATTTGGTTCAGGTGATTTCGGGGCTAAGGCTATTAAACCCCCATATGTGGTTTCAACTGCCTCTGTCGTGGGCCTAGGATTAAAGTTTCAAAATATCTAACGGGACTAGACAAGGTTTTCCCTTGTCAACATTAATTTTTGCGCTCCTAATGAAGCCCCTAGCGATATCCATTTGAGAGTGCAATAACATCCATGGTATAAAGGTAGGCAAAAAAGAACACAAATTAACATTATTTGCAGATGACGCAGTTCTCTCTTTAGAGGACCCTGCCAATTCTTTGAAGAATTTTCAAGACTGTATTGCTGATTTCAGTAAAATATCTAACTATAAACTTAACATGACAAAATCTGAAGACTTAATGAATAATGTTTACTGAGCAAGAAAGCACGTTATTAAAGAACAAATTTCTATGTAAGTTGCAAAAAAATATAAAACATTTGGGTATTGTATTGCAAACTGACATTAAGCAAGCAATTGAAGATAACTTTACCATGACAATTGTTAAAGTAATAGATTGTATTAATAAATTAAAGAATTTAAACGATTCCTGGTCAGGTAGGATCATAGCGGCAAAGATGTTTTTGGTCCCAAAAATTACATATTTGATGAGATGCATTCCTTTCCAATTATCGACTTTCCAAATCAATAAACTACAAAATATTCTAGACAAATGTATGCACAAAAATAAAAAAAATAGGATTAAAACAGAATATCCGATTAATACATTTAAAACCGAGGTATGGCATACCCTCTTGTTAAAAAATGTCAGGAATCCACTACACTTTCTCACATTATTAAGTGGAATGAACTTACTGATTCTATGCACTGGCAACAAATTGAAAATGAAATGTTAACAAAGGGTGGCTTGAAAGGTTTGATTTTTCAAAATAATATAAAATTTAAAGATACAGATCTACTGGGGGTAACATTAAAGAACACTATTAAAAACTAGAAAAAATTGAACCAAAAATATGCCTTGGTCCCTTTTCCCAGCCCAGTGGCCCCTTTGTCTTCTGTATTCAAATTATTCTGTTTTCCCTTTGTAAGACATGCCAGCTAAAAAGGGGGTGATGCACTTAAGATCTATTTCAGAGGAGTACTTTCAGATCTTTTTATGAACTCAGATCCAATTATAAGCGGCAGAAATCAATGTGGTTAGAGTATAATAAGATGTGTAGCTGTCTGAAGTCCTTCGGCTTTATCTTATAGAAACAAATAGTCCTCTCAGACTGCAAAAAATTAATACAGGCGGATGACAAATCACATCTAATGGCTAAGGGCCTCATTCTATTAGCGGCCGCAGCCGTTGCGGGGCCGCAAGGACCGGCCGCAAGCTATTCTGCTATTCTATTCCCTTACGGCCAGAGGCTCCGGCAGGCTTGCGGCCGGTGCCTTGCTATCTCTTGCGGCCGCTCGCGCCGGAGGAAAGCCTTTGATCTAAAACGGCCGCAAGAGATTTGCAATTCAATTGCTCCGGGAAACCTCTCTGCAAGGCTAAAAGCGAGCCGCAGCTTACTTGCAGGAAAGAGGTCTCGCTAGCACCAATTAAGCACATAAAATAGCTCAAATAAAGCCATCCTGCACTTTGAGAAGACTATAAAGGGATTTTAGGTGTTAGAAAAAATAGCACATAATTATCCTGTACTCAAATCCGTAAAATATTTTATTTTTAATATCCGTAAAATATCCATGTAAAAAGTCCAGAGTGCTTGGAGCACCTCAGACACACCCACGCCGCAGCCGGAAAATAAACAGTTAATTTGAACTCGGGTTTGGGCAGATGTGCAAGCTTGAGAGTGGGTTCCTTTTAATCCTCATGTCCCCCAATATGATCCCTAGCATTTACAGAGCTGTACAGTGCAGGCTTGAATTTATTTTTGAGTTTTTATATTTCTGAGATTACGGCCGGTTCCAAGATATGCGGCCGGCCGTAAAAGGAGATCCTTGCGGGGCCGTATAATAGAATCGCGAGTTAACTGAACCCCCGCAAGGAATCGCAGCCTTACGGCCGATTTACGGTCGATAATAGAATGAGGCCCTAAATGTCCCAATATATTGAAAAATAAGCAAATTTAAAAAAAATCTAAAAAAAGAGTGGTCGTTGGAAATATGGCATGCAGCTTTTTCTATTACTGAAAAATTTCTGAAAAATGCACCATACAGAGACATAAGTGCCCATAAAAAATGTTTCAAATTAATAGACAGATAGAGGCGAAACTCTGTTGGCCGGGTTGTGAACAAATAGGAACCCACCTACATGTATGGTAGGAGCGTCTTAAAATACAGGAACTATGGGTAACATATATCTCACAGATAGCATTGATATTTGATTTAATTATACCACTAATTGAATAGAAGCCCGGGACTGTTCGCTGTCAGATAATAGTATAGACCCTCTAAGATTCATCTCCCTCCCCCTCCCCCTCCACCATTATTTATTTATTGTATTATTATTTTTTATTTCTGTGTTATTTTTTATTTCTGTAATTGTTATTTGTTTATTTATTTACTTATTATTTTTCCTCTCTTCCTTGTTTCTTCTTTTGTTCTGTTTTTTTTTTATTTTTTATTGTATGCAAATACTGATGTGGCATATATATATGGTAAGGAGAACAAATTCTGTGTTTTTTTTAGAGATCCTATTATATGGAAACAGTTAGAACTGTATAACTTATTGAATTTACATCAACCTCAAACGATAATGTTTTAAGTTTAGGTATAACCATTATATCTAATCTTTAAAGACTCGCTCACTACAGGGTCTCTACCAGATGACTGGAGAAAAGCAGAGGTGATACCTATATTTAAGAAGGGATCTAGAGCATATCCGGGGAATTATAGACCAGTGAGCCTCACTTCTGTAGTTGGGAAGCTTTTAGAAGGGTTAATAAGGGACAGAATACAAGAATATGTCTATTTGAACAGGATCATAGGTAGCAGTCAACATGGATTTATGAAGGAAAGGTCGTGTCAGACCAATCTAATTAGTTTTTATGAGGAGGTTAGTAGGAACTTGGATCAGGGCAACTCAGTGGATGTAGTCTTTTTAGATTTTTCAAAGGCATTTGATACAGTGCCACATGGAAGACTAGTGAGCAAACTAAGGGATACAGGAATTGCAGTAAATATCTGCTCATGGATCGAGAGCTGGCTAAAAGACAGGAAGCAAAGGGTTGTTGTAAATGGAACATACTCCGATTGGTTTAATGTGATAAGTGGGGTTCCTCAGGGCTCAGTATTGGGTCCTCTCCTTTTTAACATATTTATTAATGACATTGAAGTAGGACTCGAATGTAGTGTCTCCATTTTTGCTGATGACACTAAGTTGTGCAAGGTAATAAAATCAGATAATGATGTACTTTCCCTACAAAAGGATTTGCATAAATTAGAGAAATGGGCGGCTAAATGGCAGATGAGATTTAATACAAATAAATGTAAGGTTATGCATTTGGGAAGGAACAATAGCCAAGCAATCTATAATCTTAATGGAGCAAATCTAGGGGTATCAGATATTGAAAGGGATTTGGGAGTACTAGTGGACAACCACCTAGGTAACAGCGCTCAAAGCCAAGCAGCGGCTGCAAAGGCAAATAAAATATTAGCATGTATTAGGAAGGGTATAGAAGCCAGGGAAGCAAATATAATTCTGCCACTATACAAATCCCTAGTACGCCCTCATTTGGAATATGGAGTACAATTTTGGGCACCACCTCACAAAAAAGACATTTTAGAGCTGGAAAAAGTACAGAGAAGGGCTACAAAACTAATAAGGGGAATGGAGGGGCTGAGTTATGAAGAAAGACTAGCAAAATTAAACTTATTTTCGCTAGAAAAAAGGCGTCTAAGAGGAGATATGATTACGTTATTTAAATACATCCAGGGTCAATATAAGGCTTTGTCAAGTGAACTTTTTGTAGCAAGAGATTTTCAACTGACAAGAGGACATCCGTTGAGGTTAGAGGAAAAAATATTTCACCTTAAACAAAGAAAAGGGTTCTTCACAGTTAGGGTGGTTAAACTGTGGAATTCTCTACCAAAGGAGGTGGTGACAGCGAATTCGATAGACAACTTCAAAAAGGGGTTAGATATATTTCTGAATAAAGAGGGCATTCAAGGCTATCCTAGATAACTAGCAAGGAATATTGATCCAGGGAGAAATTTGATCGCCAGTTTCTGGGGTCAGGAAGGAATTTTGCTTTTTTTTCCCCTTATGAGACAATTGGCAAAGTTTCAATGGGGTTTTTTTTTATGTTTGCCTTCCTCTGGATCAATTAACAATAATTAACAATTAACAATAATAATAAATAGTCCAAATTAAAAAGATCAATAGAGATCTAAAAAGGTGAACTTGATGGACTAACTCTTTATTCATTCTCCAATACTATACTATTAATAATTATTTAATCAATAATTTAATTAATAACTAATCCGCATATTGCAGATCAGAGGAGATCTTAACAGGTTGAACTTGATGGACTGAAAGTCTTTTTTCAACCTTAATTACTATGTAACTATGTAACTATGTAAATGTTGGATAGCATGAACAAATAAATAGATATGTTATATTAAGATGTAAAAAAATGTACACAAATTTGTTTTTATTTTTTGTACTGTGCTTTTTGCTTGTACGATTGCAAATGTTTTAAGCTGTATGTGATTTATAATAATCCACAATATATATATATATATATATATATATATATATATATATATATATATATATATATATACTATATAGTTTTATATGAAAGGCTTTCCAGTGAATCCTCTGTAATGACAGGAGCCGGAATCGGGAAACAGCAAAAACATGAAACGTCTTTAATAAATAGAAAGGCTAATTTGTCATGTGTAAAAATGATATCGACTAATAAAATATTCATTCCTATTTGTATGCAGCTCATATTCACACAAGGTCACCAAACAGAAGCTGTGTCCCATACAATGGTTTTCCTAGGTTAAAAAGACCCCTCTTAAATTAAGTAAAATGGTGAACTAGAACATACCAAATTAAATCTGGGATCCAAAATCTCAATCATCTTCATCCAGGTGTCAAATAAAATATCTTCTTCATCTCTGGGGCCACAGAACTTTAAATAATAGTTTTTCTCACTGGCCAAGCTTAGTTTAATAATACAGTTCTCTTGGTCATGTATGGACATATCCACAGCAGACAAATGATATAAACTGCAGAAAAAAAGACAGTGTGGGAAAAAACAATTGAGCAGTGTTTTTTACTGTATATATTAGTGCATATTTTGCATGTTTTAAGGGCATATTTGTGATTTTTTTTCATACATTTTCAGCTATAGTTGTCATATAGTTATGTGCCCTCCTCTACACTAATTACATTTAATCAATTATTTGATTTAGAAAAAAATGTAAAGGGACACTGCCTCCACCCCACACACATGCAGACTGTAATTCTAATTAACACATGAAAGCAGCTAATTAAAAGTTGTACACACCCTATTGCATAAGAATACAGCAGGAGAAAAAGCTGACTAACCAAGGAATTACTCA
Source organism: Discoglossus pictus (assembly GCA_027410445.1). Taxonomy (NCBI): domain Eukaryota; kingdom Metazoa; phylum Chordata; class Amphibia; order Anura; family Alytidae; genus Discoglossus; species Discoglossus pictus. The sequence goes on from CM050171.1 coordinate 21,420,568, forward strand.
CGTTAGAATCAAATGGCTAGCACACTGTATGGCTAGTTCTTCATGATTTTTACGTATAACTTGAGGTGACAGAGCCCATTTAATGATCTTAATAAAACAAAATTGTGGAGTATCAAAATGGGGTATGGATTAAGCTTCTGGGATTTCAAAGAATAAATCTGTGATATGTGGGAGGGAGCAGAGAAGTTGGGGTGGTATTTTGGTATAATAGGTGAGATATAGGAGGGTGTGAGAGTCAAAATCCAAGGGAAGGTGTCTATTCAGCTCTAGAATTCCAGTGCCATCAGCTACAGGAATCCTCCCACAGAATCTTGGAATGGATGGGCCTCTCAGTGTCCGGTGGTCATACCAGGATCATCAGCAGGAGAGTCTTGACAACATGATGGCAGGACCAGCATAATCAGTATAATCTACTATTCAGTGGGCTTGAAAAGGCCAAGGAGACCAATTTTTCAACAGATCCAATCCCATTATTCGATTGTTATCATTATTTCCTAACATGCCTACATATTATGTAGTGCTATATAGGGTAAGATCAAGTGAGAACAATATTAACACAATGCAAAAAAAAACTCTGCTGCTTCCAGGCTTGCAGGAGAGGGTCAGGAGACCAGAGTGATTATAGCGCATTCAAAATAATAAAAGCCTTTCTTCTAAATGAAACAAACCATTTCTATGGATTCAAGAAAATGCATGATTATTTGGTAATTTACAAGGTATTTATAGGTAAAAAAAACTAAGGTTTTAGGCACATTTACATTTTAGTGGGTTCAGAAATTCAAATTCCCCACCTGGCTTGGAAACAGCTAATAGGGTACATGACTAAATAGGCAAATTGCTAATTGGTCAATGAGGAGCCAATTAGGGGACAGTGAAAAAAATGGGTTTGAGGGCATATGTAGGCAGTGCCCTTACTGACTGATGCCGGTAAGCCTCCACAGAAACAGAGCAGGACAGGAAAAACCCATACTTAGGAGACAAATCTGTTGCCAGCCCCTGACAATACAGCATAACACAACATACTAAAATATAAAGTATAAACCATCACAGAACACTTTATAGTACAATACACAATACCACATATCCCATTAGTGAAAGTAGATCACTGTCATGTCATTGTGTCATTGATACTATACCATAGCTTTAATAATGCCTATAATATCTATTGTATTACCTCAATAAATGTGCCTTCAAATACTGGAGCATTTTTTAATAAGCTGTGATCTCCATTTCTTAAAATGTTCTTCAAAACCCCCATTCTTTAGCCGTTTGCTCACCTTCAAAAACAAGCATGATACAAAATGTTATAGTAAAACGGAAATGTTCTGTTTGGCCAATAGATCGATGTGAGAACTTCATAAAACATATTATGGCACATTTAAAGAGCAGATGACATCTCTAAACAGTTTTCTTCCTGTAGAAGACATCACTTCAGCCAACATTTCCGTATTCCAAGGCAGCTTAGGGTTGAACAAAATTTGACCTGTACTTATCCAGGAAACGCATGAAAGACTTTTTCAACTATGTCCTCCATTCTATGGCTCTAATGCTAACTGCGTCTCCTGTGTTCGCACAGTGTTACCAAAGTCATGGCATGTCTGGTGGGTCTTGAGGAGAGGTTTGTAAATGGGTGAGTTACAATACCGAGAAAGAATAGTGGTAAAGTAGGTATGGCTATAGGATGATCGTGAATATTCATGTAGACAGTGAGTAGAGTGAGGGGATTGTAGTGATGGAGTGAGAAGGAGCTAGAGTTCTAGGTTGTGCTATTTAGGAAACTATAGGTCTGGTATTATTCTGGTTTTATCCCTGGGATAAAATTACTACATGAATAAAATTTGTCTAAATAAGATGAGACAACAAATGTTGACAATTACATTAGTACAGTAGGAGATGAAGGCCCAGCTCTTGGGAGAGCGTATAATCAAGTAGGTACTTAGGTGAGGGACTGTTGGGCAGCTAGAGGTTAACAAGTGATTGCGTAAGACAAGAGAGAAATAGAATTCAAACCATGAGTGGACTGTGACACAGAGACCTATTGAGTGGAGGGTTTGCAGGAGAAGTGAGTGGTGTACTATGCTGAAGGAGTATAAGGAGAAATGTGCCTTTGACTTAGCAGTGAGCAAGTCATGTGTTACCTTGGTGAGTGCAGTTTCAGTGTTGTTAAAAGACCACTTTAATGGACTTATAATGTGCTACCTTAGTTATGTAAAGATCAACGAAAATAAATCTTTATGAATTGTTTAAATACACAGTAAACATGAGCTCCATTTTTTTTCTTCCCATGAATGAAGTTTTGGGGGTGAAGTGAAGTTGCCCAGGTGGTAAACTAAACTTACTCCTTGTAATAAACCTTAGTAGCAGGGGGCAGTGTAACCTGAGCTGCCAGCCATCTACACTCATTGCAATTTCTAATCACAGTGCTCCTTCAAAATGAGAAATTGATGGGATCACAGATGACAGTGTGAGGACAGGTGGAGGAAGCCTGAGAATGGCTAGGGATTGGCGTTTAGCACAGTGTTTTGTGCTCAACAGGAAAGAGTACAGGTATACATTAAGAAATATATATGTAAATTATTATTATAATTATTATTACATCATCATCTCCTAAAAATGAATTACTTTATGCTATTCCTATACATTTTGGACTCTTCTTAATTAAATAAACAGTTGCTTCAAAAAGAGAAAGATATATAGAAAAGCTCTGAATTTATGTCTAGCTCTGAATTTATTGTATGCATTCACTACACTAACAACAAATGGTGACAAATAACTGAAAATCAATACTTACAACGGAAGTGTAAATTCCAGAAACCAAAATATATTACAAATACTATAACAAAAAACACAACAAATAACACAAATACAATAACAAACACAATAAATACCAAAACACAGTAAAAAGCACAATAAATAAAACAACACACCAGGAATAAATACAAAAAGGCCCAAAACAATAAATGACAACAAACCACAAAATCACAATAAATAACACCAGCACCACAAATCACACACACACAACCACAACTCAATAACCAAAATCAAAACCAATAAGCCACCACCAATCAAAATGAATCAACCACAGCTAATTATTCAAAACCAATCAACCACAGCCAATTAATCAAAATCAATCAACCACAAACCAATCAAAATCAATCAACCACAGCTAATTAATCAAAATCAATCAACCACATGCAGTGTGCATAGGCTGGTTATTGCAGACCCTACAGAGCCTGTAATTTTGGGGTAGTGCTAACTTCTAAAGTGTATTATTAGGGAGGAGGGTCACACCCAGGAAGTGCTATCATGAGCAGCTAGCAGGGCAGTGGCGCCAAACTTGCAGAGACATTGACTGCATGAGATGCTGAGCTCAGGGGATAGCTACCATGTGTAGCAATACTGATTAGCTCTAAACCACTACCCCTGCACCAAGCCACCCATCAAGTGCAGCTGACTTCCGGGCTAAAAACAAGGGTAGCGGAGTTCTAGGCTACTCAAGCCTACTTTAGCTGGACGAATGGAGGAACATGATGTCTGGCTAAGAAGCTATGCCGTACCTTTACCCTTGTCCAGTTGCCGTAGTCCCTGGGGTGATTTCATGATTTAAACTTTTCGCAACAGCTTCAAAACACCTATGCACGACCATGCTCCTGAACAGGCTAAGGACCTGATCTCCACCCGATAGGTGTGATAGAGCTCTAAGGGAAAATAAATAGGGGACAAAAAGTGGCTGGGAAGCCCTAAGCTGTTTAAATTGGGTATGTGTCATTCTGCTGAAATACCAGCGTCAGAAAATCGATTTGGGAAATAACACTATGAAAGGCTAAGTCTGGAGGCTGGTGTATAACCTGCTGGACTGTGTGGAGCCCTGAATGCAGTATTGCAATATGCCTCTTGAGCCGTTTTGAAGAGGGGACTTATGGGACTCTTGTAACCCTTATGGGAGATATAAGTGCATTAAAACGCTAGCTTATGCACACACATACAATGTAATAAACTGAGGACCTATGATCCCTCTGGAAAATTCCAGAGTTGCTGTCACAGAGGTGTTATTTGACAGGACCCAGGGTGGTCAGTAATGTACACCAATATTTAGTCTGTTAGCTGGACTTACAACAACTGCTAGCCTAGGGAAGGAAGTATTATATTCCCTAAGATCTGTATATTACTCAGCAGCACTGCTGCAATAACAGCTTGTCTTTCCCTGAATTTACCAACACTTTCAGTCTTTAGTCTTTATCTATAAGAGGTGACAGAACCTCTGGAGTAAAGAAAGGGGGGACTGTATAGCAGCTGGGAATCCGGGTGGAGATCAAGTTGTGAATATATTATTGTGCCGAAACATCAATCACTTTGAGGCGTATTTAGGCAATAATAGCATGGGAAGCTAAGTTTATAGGCCTGTGTCCAATCTGTTGGATTGTGTGGTGACCTGAGTGCGGACTTTGCAGTATCCCTCTTGCACCAGTTGGAGGAGGGGATCTAAGGAACTCTGGGATCTCAGGTTTTAAGAGCATAGCTACATGTAAATCTGCATTATTCCTATAGCAGGATAAGTGAGTTTTAAGAATCGCCTCATTATATAGAACTTCAATAACAATTTAATACTATATGTTGGAATCTCTTTGGAGAACTTTCTAGAGGAAAAGACGCCTGGGAAATATATGAATAGATCAAGAAGGAACTCTTTGAGAATAATTAATAGAAATAACAACTTGTATACAGTGTAAATATCTGTGTGGTAACTGTATAATTGTTAAAGCTAGGTTGAATTTAGAGTAAATATTTGGGTGCAAGCTATATAAATATCAAAATAAGGAAAGAAAATTCTTCTATAAAATGTAAAAGTTAAGAAAGGATCAAAAGTAAAGGCTGCAGAAGCATTCTTCTCTCCTAAAAGCAGTATTAAAGGTAAAATGCCATCAGAAACCACCTCCAACAACCCCCTAGAATTTTCTATAACATCAGCAAGTAATAGATAGCTCCAGTGCAGATGACACAATACATTTGTTGAATAGTGAGGAAGATCTATTAACAGTGAAAACAATGAAGAGATTGCTGAGCGATTTTAGAACTTCGTTAGTAGAAGATCTAATGTTAGAAATTGCCAAAAACACTGGGGCAACTAAATATATATAATTGAAAACTCAGGAACTGGAGCTCATTAAAAAAAAATATGAGACCGATCATAAAAAGATATTAGCGGGAATAAGGGGATTAAAGAATGAAGTGGTAGTCATAAGTGATAAATGCAATAAGTTAGAAGACCATTCCAGGAGTAACAACTTAAGAGTAAGAGGGATCTCAGAAAATGTTATATATAAGGATTTAGCTGACTATGTAATTACTTTCTTTTCTACTTTGATAGAACTGCCTTTCCCAAAAGAATTGATGATATATAGAATTCATAAGACCCCCTCTCACTAAAATCTAATAGGGAAGTCCCAAGAGACGTAATTATTAATTAAACTATGTTTCATATAAGGAACATCTGTTGAGAAAATCCTATGAAATTAAGAGCTTTGATGTACCAGACGAAAATAAAAAAATGTTCATGTATCTCTCGAGGGAAACAATTATTAAACGTAAAGAGTTTGTGAAGATTACTAGTTCTCTTAGAACGAGAATTATAAGATACCAGCAAATTGCCCGTCAAAAATTATGGCAATAAAATGTGAATCCTGGCAATGCTGTTTGCCACACAATGGGAGCCTCTCCCCCTCTACTTTACTGGCCTCGCGATGAGCGCCTTTGATGCTCATCACAGGCCTCTCAATGAGCACCTTCGGCGCTCATTGCAAGTTTCTCCCTCTGTCTACTTCCTCCCTTGTGTCTCATTTCCCCCTTCTCTCCCTCCCTTGAGTCTCCTTCCCCACTGTGTTTTTACCCCTTCTCCCCCTGTGTCTTTCCCCTGTCCCTATGTGTCTCTTTTCCGACCTCTCCCTCCCCTGTGTCTCTTGCCCCCTCTCCCTCCACTGTGTCTCTTGCTCCATGTCTCTTCCCCCCTTCCTTGTGTCTGTTCCCCCCATTTCCCTCCCCTGTGTCTTTTCCCCCTCCTCTCCCTCCCCTGTGTTTTTTCCCCACCTCCCATTTGTCTCTTCAAAATGGAAAACCACTAAGGGAGTTGTATATAGACTTAGTGAAATTGGACAGGAGTAATAAGCAAAATCCTAACAGGAATACACTGGAGCAAATTAGAAAGATACAGTGTCAAATTTAAAAATTTTAGCAAAAACGGATAGATGATTCACTATGGAGAATTCAACAAAGATGCTACCTTTGGGGCAATAAAGTAGGAAGAGATTTAGCAAACAAATTAAAGACAAGGAACTCAATTAATAGGATAGAAAACAAGTAAATTGGAAAGAATAGTTCAAGCCTTTAGCAATTTTTATCAGAACTTGTATAATCTAGAAACAAATACCACTGAGGGTGAACCTCAAGAGGGACAAATCCTGAAGTTCTTAGATAAAATAAAACTCTCTAGAATACTGAAAGAGGCTCTTGAGGAGCTAAACAGTTAAATAAGGGAGATGAAATTACTTCAGTTATTTTAAAGTTAAAGATTTATTCTTCACCCGGACCGGGTGGTTTTATTAATAAATACTATAGATTCTTCCAAAACGAATTAGTAAAAGATCTCAATGCCGCCTTAAGAATTCTGGCAGAGCTCTGAGTGAAATGTTAGAAGCGCATATAATTAATATCCCAAAGGAAGGTAGTGAGCTATTGGAATGTAACAATTTCCGTCCCATATCTCTTTTGAACTCAGACATAAAAAATATATTCCAAAATTTTGGCTGTGAGACTAAATATAATTAAACATTAACTGACCGGGAAAGATCAAATTTGATTCATAGTGGAGAGTCAGGGTATTGAAAACACCAGGAGACTTTTAAATATTATATCATATCTTAAGAATAGTAACACACCATCGGTACTGGTTTCCCTAGACGCAGAGAAGGCCTTTGACAGGGTCGGATGGAGATACAAGGAGTTAACACTAGATAAATATGGTTTGGGAGACTTTGGCTCTCATGCTATTAGAGATCTCTATGTATCTCCCTCCACCTCTGTCAGAGGCCTAGGCTTCCTCTCAGAAAAATGTAGAATTTCAAATGGGACCCATCAGGGTTGCCCCCTGTCACCAATAATATTCGGTCTACTGATCAAACCTCTTGCGATAGCTATTAGAAATTCAGAGAATATCTTGGGTGTTAAAATAGGCATGACAGAACATAAATCCACTCTTTTTGCAGACGATATAGTGTTGTTCATAGAGAATCCAACTCCCTCCCTAAAGGCAATACAGGAAGTAATTAATGCATTTGGTGACGTTGTAAATTATAAAATGAAAATCTCAAAATCAGAGGCACTAGCCATGAACTTAACAGCGTTAGAAGTGGAAAATCTGAAAAAATCCTTTGAATACAAATGGACTAGTAAAATTAAACATCTGGGCATTGTTTTTCAAGTGGACTTTAAACAGTTACTAATACATAACTATGATGTTGTATGCCAAAAGATAAATGATACCATTGCAGCTTGGACAGATCACAATACCTCCTGGTCAGAAGGATAGTGGCTATAAAAATGTGCCTCCTGACGAAAATTACACATTTGATGGAATGTATACCAATGTGGGTTCCAAAATATCTAATCAATAGACTGCAAAGTCTGCTAGATAAATTCATACCTAAAAACAGAAAGATCAGAATAATAAAATATAGGGGGAGGAGCTGAAATTCAAAGAAAAGAAGATGTGTTTCCATAAGCTCTGCTGAAAAATCAGATAATATTATATATAAATGTGACTTATATATCACCAAATTGATATATATGACCAGGATTGTGCACAGGAGGTCCCAGCTGGTTTAAAAATCAAGTTTGGCAATTTTTTTCAGTGAGATTTGCTGCTAAACAGAACAAAGGACTCTAACACTGATCAATATCTAACTTAAGGTTGGTGAAAACAGATCTTGACTGGATCAAACCTATACAGTTCTAATCTATAGGTCTTAAACTACTGGAGATCTTTTCTATGTAACACATTGAAGAATATCTGGATTGTATACATAATAAACGGTATTATTGCTGATTTTGTAAAAGACCCAGCAGCTCATCTCTCAAATAATAAGGATATAACATGCATTTTATGTGGGAGATTGTGAAAAGTTAATACAGCCTACGTCTGCATTGTGGGAATTGCTTTATAATTTATAAATACACAATTATATACAACTTTGAAACAGAAACTGTTATTATCACAGTCCCCTTGTTTACTTCTGTGTACTCTCTACTGCCATCAAGCTGCCAACTGCAGGTATAACGTTTTCAGAATTTTTTAATTGAAGACTACTTAAAGCAAATGGAAAAAAAACATGGTGGGTGCTTTTAAGAGACGTTCTTCCCAACACCTCGCTACTCCAGATAAACAATTACCAAAATTTTTAACCGAGATTTCCACACCTTGTACTAAAGCAGATATTCAAGATTTAAAATAATTAATCTCTTTCAGATTAGAAATTACAGCTAAAATACAAAGAATCCCTGTGGAACTAAGCAGAAATAAAAGAATTAAATTCTAAAGTTTTCGAATTAGAGGCCAAAGATGACAGTCTTCTTAAATCACACATAGAAATGGAAAATTATCTGCTTATACTTAAAGTTGAACAAAAACAAATGAAAATCATTAAAGAGGATCAAGAGAATAGATCTCGGATGCCGAATATACGAGTTCGTAATTTATCAGAGTCAGTTCAAGACCTAAATCTATATATGCAACACCATATCTAGCTGCTTTCATGAACAAGACTATAAAAGATTTCAGTTTGTTTTTCAATTGAGTTGTACAGTTTATAGGTCACATTAAAGGTGGAAAAAGTTCTGAAATTATTTTTCTTTGTCTCATTTTTTTACAGCACAGAAACCTGACATTTTAACAGGGGTGTGTAGACTTTTTATATCCACTGTATGTGCCAATATCTTACCAGATCTAAGTACAGAAGAACTTAGAATGGACATGATTCATAGAGTCCTAAGAGCGCCACAATCCTCCAATGAGAGACTAAGAGATGTTATCGTCTGATTCCATTATATTTCTACAAAAGTCTTGTTCATGAAAGCAGCTAGATATGGTGTTCCGGCAATTGAAGGAGGTCAACCAGCTGTCTTCTCGGACCTGTCACCCACTACCTTATACAAAAGGAAACTGCTGAAACCCTTTTTAGGAGTGATTACAAAGCATGGATACAAGTATACTTGGGGTTTTCCTTTTAGACTGAACATATCAAAAGAAGGGAGACATCACACAATCCATACTCCAGAGGCAGGTGAAGCGATGCTCCATTTGTGGAACTTACCAAGTCCAAACAACCTGGGACAAAATCAAAATTCCCTAATACAAAGTGGATCAAAAGACCAGATCAAAAAAACACAAGAGACACCAGATCAGAAGTAAATGAAGAAAATCCCACACAATCATCAAAATAGAATGTGCAGAAAACCTCATGGACTGAGTTAACCATGTACGAGTGTTGAAAATATTCTCATACCATTTCTCTTAAAAACTTTGTTTCATTTTTACCTCCCCCCAGGAGTATTTTCTAAGCGCTAATTGCTCCGTACGCTAATTGGGTGAACCGCCTCTGTATCCAATTTAAGGATACAATCCGACTCACCATAAAAAATAGAGGACAGCGATTGCTCTCCTCTCAACTGTTATTATTTCAATATTTTAGAAACTATGCTACGTAAACTGGAGAGTTGATAACTCTCATAAAATATAAGTATTAGTAAGGTGTCAATCTGGTTGTAAACAGAAGTAGTTAAGAAAATGGAGAGATTAAAAAGGTTTATGAGTAATATGTTATTTACTTACTATATAAAATATTTACAATATTACACTTAATATTTGGATTTGCTATGTAAAATACCTGACATATAAAAAGCAGAAGAAAAATATAAATATAATATTAAGAAATATTATTCATTTACTGTATAAAATGTTTTTGTTAGAATTAAGAAAAATGAAAAAAGAAACAAAGAGATAAGAATTGCAGTAAAATTATATAGTAATAGCAAAATGTTATGTTATATTATAAAAAACTTAATGGTGTTTATTTAATTTTTTTACTGTTATCATTTATACTGTAGTGCATTTACAACACTGGTGTTGTTTGTTTATTTGTATTCTCTTTTTTCACAATAAAAACAATTTAAAAAAATATATATATATGGCATGTAATTTTGCTCATGGAGGTATTGCATACCCTATAATTCAAGATTATCAGCGTGCCATACTAGCCTCTCAGTTGGTATGGTGGTCATATCCACCGGACCTATATCAGTGGATGCAAAGAGAAAAATTTGGTTTAAAGAGGGACGATCTTACAATACTGCTATTTCAAAAAGATATAGGATTCAAGGGAAAAAAACAAGGAGAACTCTCCATTATTAAGAATCATGAGTGGTGGCATAAGTTAAATGTATCTCTCACGCTTACTCCTTTGTCTAGTCCAATAACGTCTACGATCTCTGTCCAAGATACTATATTCGAACTTGCTCAGGTTGTTGGTTAAAAAAGGCACAGTGTATCTTAGAGACCTGTATAGTCAGAATAGACTGATGAATTTCCAAGAATTAAGACGTAAATTTGTTATTTCAGCATACTTCTGGTTAGAATTTAATAAATTACGTAAAGCACTGATTTCCTCTCTCTTTCATTTAGAAGAGGATAGAATACTAACTGACTTTGAGAAACTGATAATCTACGGTGACAGACGGCCAGGTGCTATAACATCTTTAAAAAGAGTTTCCAAGATGGGAAATCATATAATTGGAGAATGTGGGAGAGTGAGAATGGCTCTTCATGGCCACAAGAAACATGGCACTTAGCCTTTTCGATAACCGCTAAAGTTATTAAAAATGTTGCGTACAGAGACACGTATTTCAAAATAGTTTACAGGTGGCATATTACTCCTTTAAAATTAGATCAGATTTCTAAAAATGAGGGCCAAAAACATTGCTGGAGAGGCTGTAAGCAAAAGGGGGCCTATATACATTTGTGGTGGCAATGTCCATACATCCATAAATGATGGTAGAATGTCTTGCTCATCTGTCCGATATCTGTAAGTGCAGGATAAGTCCAACACCGGAACTAATCCTGCTTCATATTTTTGAGTCCATACTGGCGTGGGAGGTTAAAGCTATGGTTATTATTTTTCTCATGGCAGCCAAAAATATAATAGTCACTAGGTGGAAGAGGGGAGAATTACCCTCTTGGTTTGAATTGAAAGAGAAAATTACAAAAACAATCAATTGGAAATAAATGCAATAGAAGCAGGTATAGGTCCGCCTATGTACTGTAATTGGTCATTATGGGAAAAATTCTTAGCAGAGCATTGATTATAGTCCTTATGCAAAGGAATAAATCACTAGTAAAGCAAAATTGAGGGAGTAATATTCTACCTGGCACTGAAGCTGAGTTCTCTTTCCCCCTCCCTAGATTGGATGGTCCTTTGATTATTGTTATGAATGTTTGTTTTTATTTGTTGTGTATAGTTCTAGTCTACTCTTGTTTCAAGCTGTGGGTATTTAAGTAAGGGACCATAAGTCCCGGGGCGGATAATGTGAATCTTAACTAAATTGTCATCAGGATTAAGTAAGGGATTCTTGTTTTGAACAATTTTTATAAAAGGAATGTCTAGGAAAAGAATGTACACAGCCAGCGAAATATTTGTAATGTGCTCTTTCTTGTGTATGTTTTTCTATATGTATATGAAAATAAAAATAAACCAGAACCAATTAAAATCAATCAACCACAACCAATAAACCACAACTGATCAATCAAAATGCAAATCTCTCTCGCTATTTCTGAAACCAGAAGTGAGCGGTGCCCTTCAGCCCTTCAGCATATATAGCCCACCCCTGCTTAGGCACCACCATTGTTACTTTATGACAAAAAAACGTTCATGGGCACTTTACTAAAGGGCACCCAAGAATCACATAACCAGAGAGATATCTCCCGGCGTCCTATTCCGATAAAATATGATAGTATTAGAATTAACCTTCCACCTTCCATAAGATGCAGCTGACATCACAGGACCTGTAAATGAATAATGCATTTCTAAATCAGCACAGCTTTGCTATATTTTGCTGCCAGTGGTTCTTTAATATCAATATACTACATTTCTGATTAAAAAGATTTGTTCTGGAGGCCTTTGGAGTATATGTATAAATATATAAATGTATCATTCTCATGAGTAATATATGTAGAGTTACCAGCTGGTGCCTGAAAAAAATGTGTGTCTGAGAAAAATGCATGGATACCACGTTAATGATCAATATGCACTGTGACTGATAAGGCCACTACATGTATGGAACATGCACATACATGTTACTATAGTCCAGCATAATGCAAGCCACTTTCATACACACCTCTTGCCCAAACAAATTGACCTAAGCATAAGTGACACATTACGTAATACCCAAATTCCCATAAGGGCCACAAATAAATGAAAGACACCAAATATGGGATAACAGGCCACAGCCTTTATTTGCATAACAAATAAACCAATACAGAGGTGAGTGCTCACACTTACCAAGGGAGCCCAAACATCTAAGATCTCCAGGGACCCCGAGCTCCGGGGACCTTGAACCAATCCAGCTGTATCCTCCACACTATAAATATGCTCCCACCTAGCAAGAGCACTTACCCCCTCCACCAGTCGTCTGCAAACGGCTAGCCCTTCCAGCCAACAAAGGCCAGACCTGTTGAACACCCTTCCAGGGTGCAAAATTAAACACCCTGAGCCCCACCTCATTAAGGTGGACTCCATCATTCAAATAATATGAAGGAGCATCTAGAATTTCTAAATCCCGGTGTCTAATAACAATTCCACACAGACGTCTAACAAAAGAATCAATTATTTTATTCAACATTAATCTAGCAAAATTGTGTCTAGTCTGATTTATTGCTACTCTGCATTTTTGACGCAGGGGCAATACCTGACCAAATAATGACTAAAACCTGGAACTAAGTAGCCACTGAAAGTGAAACTTTATAATCCTGACCAAACCTTTAAAAGAACACCCCTAAATAATTTCCCCTTAGATGAATCAACCCCCGAGGACCCAAAGATTCTACCGTATGACACTATGTTTGGCAGCAACTGATGCCACTGCATACCCCTGCTACGCAATCATTTAATATGTAAGGACAAAAACTATTCAACTCCTACCTCCCAATCTTTTTACAATGTCAACATCTAAACCCAGACTAGCCGCCTCCGTGGCAGCCCCAATTTTAAAATAAAGAGTACTAGACTGCCCAGGATCCAAATGTAACGATCAAAAACACGACTTAAACACATATTAATGTCTTAATCAATTTATCAGTAAGATCATAAGTTGATCATGTATATCTTCTGGCTATAATACCCTTTTATATCCCTTTTTTTAGAAGTTAAGTCTCTTTAATGGTATAAATGTCGATGTCTGCTTATGACCATGAGATGTGGGGGTGAAGGTTACTTCTACCAAATGAAGCCCAAGCAGATGCCATCATAGACATATTGTAATCGCTATATACCCTACTGCTGGTAATATATAATATCTATCGCTTTACATAACGATATTAATAATATAAGGGTATTATTTCCTATATTCATTATTCTAATTTAAAATAGTGCTATATATGGTTATGCATCATGTATCCATATATCCTGTTTGCCTAGATATATACTTAGCTAGGGTGTGCGCTATTCCATAAGGGATACCTTGTTTCTCCTTGTATTTTTGTATATTATTTTATCCCCAGCAGCACCCTTCATATAGCCAGTTCTTTGTTACATCTAAGCCACCTTTCGTTTTTATTTTGTTCCCCATTTCTTCATCCTAGGAACTGAAACATAGATTTGACTCCATATGAGAATGAAAAGGCCCATCTAGTCTGTCCATTCTTTCCACCTAAAGTCGTGAATAAATAAAACTTCAGAGTAGCTTTATGCTTACGTCAGGTATGTGACGACCAACACTTGATCACCTGCCTTTGGCTTACAGGAATCCCTCTGGTTGTCAATTATTTTGGGTCACCTCGCTCTGGGCTCAGCCTGGCTAGTCTCCATTAACACCCAGTCCTCAGGTTTACAGGAATATAGGAACACAATACTACCCCAGTGGATAGGAGGAGAGTTGCAGGCAGAGACCTTACATGATAATATTCCCTTCAGGTTAGAAATATAATATTTCATCAGAATAATCCACACATCTCAATTTATGCATGTTTACTCACTCACTCCTTTTTTATTTTCTCACATCATATTTATACAGTTAAGTCACTCCAAGTCACAAGTCACACCCCTTAGCAACAACCCTCTTATCCAATCTCCCCCTAGCTAAATGACCCATCTGTCAATCATCTGCTGTCAAGCATTCTCAATGCCCCCTGTGGTGTTGGTGCCTTCTTGGCTGAACAGCTTAATGAGACCTTTTGTCATGGGTAGGAGAATTCACACGTTACATTTGCCGCAGCATTATACCTCCTTTAGGGAGTTCCTTCTTTTCTAGGTAACCTGGCAAAGAGCCTTTTCATGTCTGTTTGTACAGAAAAAGGAACACTTCACACCTTAGTGTAGGAGTTGTCAGAAAGCCTGCACAGCAGGAAGGCCAGCATTATAAACACTTGCTTATAGATAAAGTATCTATATATGCCCACTCCCATTCCTCCTGGCTAATTTCTGTCCCTAAAAACCCAGTATCCCCCTGTTCTAAATATATGCTGAACTAATCTATTTCAGAGGTTAAAGAGCAATGAAAGTCCTGTTTAATTATATCCAGGATTACTCACAGCAAACATGGGATGCAATCTCTTGTAAACAAGAAAAGAAGGAAACCTCTCTCTCAAAGCACCCTGCTGGTTTTGTCAGAAACTGGACTCATCAATCAGGTGTCAGGGGTGTGTTGGCCTTAGGGAATCAAGGCTGAAATTAACATTTGCCCAACAGATGCAATGTGGCAATTAGAGGTCAAAAGCATTATTATTGGAGACATACTGACATCTACAGGCCATCAGAGATGGAATTTACCCCTAGCAGCAAACAATGATTCTACAAAATGTTACAATCTAATTGGTTGGACAATCTCCAAGGTGTGGCTATGATGGGTATAATTAGTCAACATTTTCTGACCTGGAGTAGAATTATATTAAGGGAAGGACAGGAGAAATACTCTACACTTGCATGCACACACTCAGATACATTAATATAGATTGAAGCCTTGTATATCAGATGCTAATATTACCACCAACTGTTGTATGTTAATAAACATTTTCACTTGGAAGCTTACAGTGTATTTGGAGTTTATTATAGCAGTCAGATGTACGTTAACTGGTCAGGATATTCAGCTAAAATTGCAATAAAAGAGGATTTTATTTAACACCCACATAACTGAATTTCCTTAATTTCAAAGCCCTCAGTAATACATTCTATCACACTCCCTGGGAAAAATCCTGTCTATACATACCAAGCATGCCTAGGTACCTCTTTAAATTAATAAATCATAACTCCTGTTGTTAAGGCCAACTACCCACACTGCTCTGTATAATACACACATACTTTCTTGGTGACCCCCAACATTACTTATTGAGATCTACCTTACATTACACAGCAACAACATTTCATATTCCTTAACAAGTCCCATGTGCAATACAATATTTAGCAATCACATGGTCCATCATTCAGGTACCCGGTTCCCTTCCACCCTCATAAGAGCCCATAGTCCACAAAGTTCAGCGGGGGGGGGGGGGGGGGGGGGGGGCTCCTGGGCATCACAAGGTATGCTTACATTCCTCACCTGTGTTTTATTCCATAAATTCCTACTCAAGGCTGTTCCATTTGTTTTTTACCATTTTATTACTATCACCTGTTGCCTTAATATGTGCAATGCATCTTTCACCTTCCTGAACTGCACCCAAACCCTTTAGATTTTACGTCTGCAAGCTTTCAGTCTTGCAATGTGCTTTGGGAAAAGCACTAAGGACACTGAATTCAAAGCTTATAGACAGCATCCAGCATTTCATTTTTTTTTTTAAATCTTTTTTTATTAAAGACAAGGTAGCAACAGTACAATATAGGATAGCAGGTCATCAAGGACACATACAATATGTAACAACATTGCCCGGTCCAAAACAAAGGTTATTAATTCCCATAGTGTATCAATAAACTGTCAAATAACGCTAAACTATACATAAATAAAAGTTTGTGACCTTTTTTTCTTGTCTTCTTTTTTTTTTTTCTGTTCCAAACAACTTTTATTGCGAATAACCGGTTAATATATTAACACAGATCGTTCATCAATAATATATCCATAAGATAGGTACTGTTTTTTAACAAAAGTAAGATGTATACAAGTAAATAACATTTTAACTGTAATTATTGCAGTTTTTTTATCTATTTAATTATTTTTCCCTCTATTCAAACTACTTTCGTATTAGAGCACGATCTAATATACCTATAATCTTATAGAGATCCTTTTGAAGAGGGGAAGAAGAGAATAGAGAAAAGAAAAACAAAAGGGAGGTATGGAAGAGAAGGTGCTAAGGAAAGGTGGAATTTGTTTAAGAGTTGTTCCTCATAAGATCAGCCCAAATTGTATGATTATGTCCCTGCATATTTACCACCCAATCTTGAGGATCCATGGGTCCCAACATGAGGCCCATTTCTTGTATGACCAATCCAATTCAGCCAAGATAACGCTCATGTCATATATGAATTTAAGTCTGTTTAGAACTACGCTATATGTAGGTACCTCTGATTTCCAGGCCTTAGCTATCGTAATTCGATTTGCTAAAAATATTTGATGTGATAGGAGTTGAGCCTGTTTACTAAGGCCTTCTATGGGCAGGCCTAATAGGGCCTCCATCGTTTTTTGGGGAATCTGGCATCCCCATAGTTTCTCTAAGATTTCATAAGATTTCAGCCAAATATGGGCAATTTTGGGACATTCCCATAGAACATGCTTAAGGGTGCCCATGTCCGGACATCCCCTAAAACACTTTCCATCTAGCGAGGGATTGGAGATTTTTAGCCATATTGGCGTTAAATACCATCTCATAGTAGTCATATAACAATTTTCCCTTAGAATTATGTTCAATGAGGAACTTGTGGCTTGTTTGTGTATCCTACTCCATTGTATATCAGTTAGTTCCATGTCAAGTTCTGACTCCCACGAATGTTGGTGATGCAATCTGAGTGGCGTTGACTGCTCAATTAGGTAATTGTAGATTATAGAAATGTTCCGTTTACCATTCGCATTGTCTAGACAGCATTTCTCAAACAGAGTGGTCTAAGCATTGGCATTCAATTTAGCTACTTTGGATACATTGGCGTGCACCTGAGCAAGATTAAACCATTCTCTTATTGGTAGATTATGCACTTCTCTGAAAGTATCTACTGACCATTGCTGGGTCATTCCCAACATATCGGCAACCAATGTAAAAAAAAATTTTTATCCACCACTCAAACTGCAATAGCCTATCCGTTAATACTGTATTTTGGTGTATCCACAGTGGGGTAAGCCATGATCCTTTTTCTATCAGCTGTGTTATCTTATTCGTCTGAGTCAGAACTGCAATGGATTGGATCATACAATTGGTCAAAGAGATATTACCCAATTTAGAGTGCATACTAAGCCAACCTACCTGATGGATGTGTAAGCCTCTGTCCCCAAAAATATTTTTTTCTATCTCTACCCATATTGGCAGCTGTTCTTTGCCATACCACTTGGTAATTTGGGCCAGTCTGGCAGCTCTGCAGTAATGTAGTAGATCTGGTAGGGCCAAACCCCCCCCCCCCCCAGATCTGGGTGCCCTCATGGTTGTCTTGTTTATTCTAGGTTTTTTACGATTCCAGATGAAGCGAGAGATTGCCCCCTGTACAGCCAGGATGTCTTTAGAGCACACGGCCGTTGGGATGGTATGGAATAAATATAGCAGTTTGGGCAATATACTCATTTTAATGGCCTGGATCCTCCCTAACCACGAAATTTTGTATGTGGACCATGTTGTAATATCATTGAGAAGTTTCTTTATAAGTGCCGGATAGTTAGCTAAGTAGGTCAATTTAGATTGCCCGGGAATGAGAACCCCCAAGTATCTAATATGGCCTTGTGCCCATCTAAAGGAAAAATTCCCTGCAATTTGGGTTTCCAATTGTTTCGGTAGAGAAACGTTTAATGCTTCACTTTTACTTGAGTTAATTTTGAAGCCAGAAATGCTGCCAAAGAGTTCAAGAACATGGAAGAGGTTAGGGAGACTAATTAAAGGCTCAGTGATCGTAAGCAGGACATCATCCGCAAATAGGCTCAATTTGTGTTCTGTCTTTTTCACTCTTAACCCCTTAATATTTGTATCTTCCCTTATTGAAGTGGCTAGGGGTTCAATACACATCGCAAAAAGGAGAGGGGATAAGGGACAACCTTGCCTTGTTCCTCTTGTGATTTTAAATGTTCGGGATTTAAACCCCTGGTAAGCCACATATGCTATCGGGTCTGAGTACAGTGTCAGTATGCCCCTCACTAACTTATCGCTTAATCCAAACTTATGTAAAACCCTAGTCATATATGCCCAATCTATCCTATCAAAGGCCTTTTCTGGATCCAAAGAGAGCAGCATCAAAGGCTTATTTTGGAGAGATGCTACATCAAGCAAATTTAATATGCGTCTGGTGTTATCCGGCGCTTCCCGACCTTGAATGAACCCAACCTGGTCGGGGTGTATCAAGCTTGGTAGAATCTTGGACAACCTATTTGCTAAGATTTTGGAATAAAGTTTAATGTCACAATTGATCAGTGATATAGGCCTGTAACTTTTACATTGGGACGGGTCTTTCCCTTCCTTGGGTATTACTATTACTTTAGCTTCCCGAAATTCTGCCCTCATGGGTTCACCTGACAATAAGTCGTTAAACAGTAGTTGGAGATGTGGAGCCAACACATCTATGAATTGCTTATAGTAAAAATTTGTAAAGCCATCTGGGCCTGGTGCTTTATGTGGTTTTGTTTCTTTTATAGCTCTCTTGACTTCACACAAATCTATGGGGTTGTCTAATAAACCCGATTGTTCAACATCAAGTTTTGGGAGACTAATGGAGGAAAGGAATTTATCAATTTGGGATATATGGCCAGTCGAACCTGAGCGAGCAGGAGCTGAATATAGGTCAGCGTAAAACTTTTCGAATGCTTCTGTAATGTCATTTGGCTTATAAACCGTCTTTTCATTATCTACCCTTAGTGTGGGGATAAAGGAGTCTGCCCTTTGTTGGTTGAGCTTTCTGGCTAGCATTTTATCTGGTTTGTTCGAGAACGTAAAGTATTGAGATTGGGTCTTTTGTAATATGGTCACAACCTTTTTACGCAGAATACCCTGTAGTTGTTGTTTAAGTTTATGTATTTCAACTTGTGTCCCTGGGGGTCTCCTGGAGAGCGGAATAGCTTGCAGGGCTGAAATTTTGTTGTTTATAGAGTTGATTTAGGTTAACTCTGCTTTCTTCGCCAGGGAACCAAGTTGGATACATTTCCCTCTTATTACTGCTTTATGTGCAGCCCACACCCCCCCATCCGGTACCTTACCTCCTCCATTTAGTTCAAAGTATTCTACTATGGTGGCATATATTTTATCTTTTGTGTTCCCGTCATTTAACAGGGCTGGGTTAAGCGCCCACGAAGGGGAGCGTCCTTTGGGCAGCAAATCATATAGGGAGATGCATATCGCGTCGTGGTCAGACCACGCAATGGGTCCAATTTTTGCCTCCTGTCGGTTTGGGGTTAGGTGTTGCTGGATTAGGATGTAATCTATGCGAGAGTATGTGTTATGTCTAGCTGAATATGGAGTGTATGCTCTATCAGAAGGGTGGAGCGCTCTCCAGGCATCAAGCATGCCATGGTTGTTGAGCAACAATTTGAGGGGTTTTGTAGCGGTAGGGATTACCAACGGGTTGGCGAAGCTCGACCTGTCTTTTGTTTGATCTAAAACTGAATTCATGTCCCCCCTAGGATCCATGTTGATTGTTGCCATTCAGACATCATGTCTGATATCTTATGAAAAAATGCGGACTGTCCCGTGTTCGGAGCGTATACGTTTAATAGTGATATTTTGCGTTCATTGACCGTGCCTTGTACCAAAATGAATCTCCCTTCCGGATCTCTACGTGTTAGCGTGTGTTGAAATTTTAACCTCTTATGTATTAAAATGGAAACTCCCTTTTTCTTTTCGGGGGCTGTAGAGTGAAATGTTTCCGTGAATTTTTTCCCCCAATATTTTGGAATAGAGTTTTTTTTTAAATGGGTTTCCTGTACCATAACAATATCCAGTCCCATACGACCGTATTCCCCTAGGAAAATCCCCCGCTTCACCGGCTCGTTCAACCCCTGAGCATTGTGGGATGCAATATGTAAGGCCATGATTCACTACCTGCACCAAGCGTCCGATGTGAGGCCCAAGTACTGATGTGTTGATTTTCCCCTTATGGTTGCTGACCTGTAGATTCTTCTTTTTGGAGCGTGTGGTACTCAAGGTACCTCACCCGGCTAAAAAGGATTAGATCAGGTAGATAAAGAGGGTAGGAAGAGGAAGAGAAAAAGTCAGAAAAAGGCACAAAGCGGATGTAAAAAAAAACAAAGAAGAAAACAGATATTAACAAACTGTATAAAGATAAGTTTGTCTTGCTTTCTTTCTCCCCTTCCCCTCTCCCCTCTCTTTCCTCTTACCCTCTACAATTCAATACTTCAACAGTACTATCTACACGTAAGTAGTTATAAAAAATATACCTGTAAACAAATATATATACACAAAGCTTTTGTTGAAATTTACTAAATATGTATATAAATCTATACACAATTTAAACTTGGTTGAGGAGAGCTCCTAGCTGTCCTCCTAAAAACCAATGGTGAGGCCCCCGGTATCTTTTCAATAAGATATCCAGGCGACTCGCCAGATCAAAAAAAAAAAAGACAAATAAATAAAAAAACAAAAAAAACAAATAGACAACAAAAACAAGCAAAAAAGGAACAAAGAGTAATAGAACAAATTTACTCAATTGACCTCTTCTGGGGCACATCTTTAAAGAACCATTAATTATTAAGTGACTATAACCATGTAATTGAAAACTGAATAGTGAATTATTTCTTTAACAGACCCTTAACTAGTCCTGATTCTGGTACCTTGGGAGAGTTAGTATAGTTGCATGGGTATGTATGCTGATGCAGGGTTAAAGCTATACTGTCTTAACTGCATATCTAATATTAACCTTGAGACTGTAGCCTTAGCATTTGTGGTTAAATAACCCCTACATTACTTTACTTCAAAGTTATAGGGCATTGTCCTCATTTAATAATGTCTTTCCTGCTATTTTGTCTCCCACGTCCAGGAAAAGGAAAAAAGTATTAGGTTAAAGCAACCTCAATGTCTCTGCTGTCGCGCTCTAGAGCGCCTGAAGGGTCTGGCATCCGGGCGTTGAGTTGTTCCTCCAGGTTCGTGCACCTGAATATTCCAGGACGTTAGCAGCGTCATTCCCTCCTCCACATCAAGAACAGCATGGGTCTTTCCATCCTTTACAATGTTCAATTTGAAGGGAAAGCCCCAGGAATATCTCCACCCTTGTGCAAGTATGGCCCCTAGAAGGGGTTTGAAGGTTCTTCTTTTATACAGGGTGGTCGGGGAAAGGTCAGCATACACACTCGGTTGACCCCCTGCGCATTCTGGTATACCTGGTCTCGCTGCCTTCATAAAAAGATCTTTCGTGGTATAGAAGTGGAATTTAGCGATAACGTCTCTCGGCCTCTCTCCCGCCATCGGGCGTCCCGTCAGTGCCCTATGGACGCGGTCTAATTAAAAGGCATACTCTGTTAAGTTTGGCAGCAGGTATTTGCAGATATCTAACATGTAGTTTGGCAGATCTGTGATCGATTCTGGGAGATTTCTCATCCTGATGTTTTGACGGCGGGACCGAATCTCCAAATCTTCCTGTGCATATTGGAGTTGGTTCTGTTCGTCTCTTAGGGCCGACATTTCACCTTCTAATTGGATGTGTGCGTCCAATAGCTCATTGTATTTCGTTTCCAGGTCAGTCACCTTTGAGTCTACTGCTTTTATCTCACCTTTGAGTTCTGCCGCTACTTTTTTGATTTCTCCAGTGACCTCTGTTCTAAAAGAGGAGATTAAGTCTTTTAGATCCTGGATATCTGCTTTCGTACTGTGTGCAGTCGGTTCCATATTAGACGCCTGCATGCGCTCGGGAGATGAGGGTGGCTGTTGAGCAAATTGAGTTTGGGTCCTTGCTGTACAAAAGTCCTGTATTGATTTAGTCACCCTTCTCGTTGAGGTCCCAGCCATTCCTTTATTGTGGCTTATAGACATAAATATTCACTGTTTTTGTCTGTTTTTGTTACGTCACTTTACTGTAGGTTGTGCCACCATACCTGGGGGATGGGGTCCGTTTACATAATTAACATAGTATTAGTCTCTTGCATCATAAAATACGGTCGTTTGTGTGCTGCCAATATGTTGTTAAAGGTTGAGAGTCTTTGAAGTAGGGGACACCAGACCCCTTGGATAGCAATATATTGTAATTGTATTGCAATGATATAGGTATTTATAGCACAGCTTTATTTCTCAGCTGATGCTGCATATAGCAATGTTTCAAGGTATATCCTCTTGTCCCCCAGGTGGCAGTGTTGTATGATGTTAGATGCAGTTTAAACCCAGGCCCATTCAGATAATGGAAGAGGCTTTTCTGAATATGGAAATCATTGATCTCAAGAAATGAAAGACAGTTTGGATATAAATATGAATCCTATATCTGCAGGTTGAGGTCTTTCAATCTGTTACTGTTCATCAAATATTTTGGCCACAAGATGGCAGCATTGTACTAGTTTTCTTGCAGAGTGAAAATGTCAAGTCTCTTTATAGCAGCAATGCTCTTGCTTATGTAATAGGGTATGGAGAAATTGTGTTGCTTATTAGGATATCTCTAGTAAAGCACATCCCATGGGGGTCACCTTCTATTCAGGGCCTTGACTTAGGGGCTTCCACTCCCTTCTCAATGCCAGTTATATGTCTGGTTGTGTAAACCCCAGGCTGCTCCCCTGTTCTCTCTGGGGCCCCCTCCTTGCTGGGCTGAGGTTGTGATGTGGTGTCTCACCTCTTTTTCTTCCCGATTAGACAGGTCGGGCTCTGGCGTGTTGGTTCCGCTGTCCTCCGGTCACGGTCTGCAGTCCGGCCAGCGTGACTCAGCTTCTCCTACAGCGTCTGTTGCTGTTTCCACTCACGCAGGGCCTCTCCGGTCAGGCCTCTGCTGTCTTCTCTCTGGCACCTGGAGTAGAATTATATTAAGGGAAGGACAGGAGAAATACTCTACACTTGCATGCACACACTCAGAGACATTAATATAGATTGAAGCCTTGTATATCAGATGCTAATATCACCACCAACTGTTGTATGTTAATAAACATTTTCACTTGGAAGCTTACAGTGTATTTGGAGTTTATTATAGCAGTCAGATGTACGTTAACTGGTCAGGATATTCAGCTAAAATTGCAATAAAAGAGGATTTTATTTAACACCCACATAACTGAATTTCCTTAATTTCAAAGCCCTCAGTAATACATTCTATCACACTCCCTGAGAAAAATCCTATCTATACATACCAAGCATGCCTAGGTACCTCTTTAAATTAATAAATCATAACTCCTGTTGTTAAGGCCAACTACCCACACTGCTCTGTATAATACACACATACTTTCTTGGTGACCCCCAACATTACTTATTGAGATCTACCTTACATTACACAGCAACAACATTTCATATTCCTTAACAAGTCCCATGTGCAATACAATATTTAGCAATCACATGGTCCATCATTCAGGTACCCGGTTCCCTTCCACCCTCATAAGAGCCCATAGTCCACAAAGTTCAGCGGGGGGGCTCCTCCTGGGCATCACAAGGTACGCTTACATTCCTCACCTGTGTTTTATCCCATAAATTCCTACTCAAGGCTGTTCCATTTGTTTATTACCATTTTATTACTATCACCTGTTGCCTTAATATGTGCAATGCATCTTTCACCTTCCTGAACTGCACCCAAACCCTTTAGATTTTACGTCTGCAAGCTTTCAGTCTTGCAATGTGCTTTGGGAAAAGCACTAAGGACACTGAATTCAAAGCTTATAGACAGCATCCAGCATTTCTTGTATTTTGTTAATATTGTTTTGTATAGCGCTACAGAATATGTAAGCACATTACAAATAAACCATAATTATAATAACAATTACTATTTCGGTAAAGTAGTACTTGAACACATGACTCCTAAAATGTCACCTTCTAATGTCAAATCATATTAATGTATCATCAGTTAGTTGTGGTGTTTTTTCTGATGGAATGGTGTTTTTTCAATATCTTCTTCTAAACCAATGATCATAAGGAAATATTTTCTTCAGGTTTTTGTCTGAGTAACTATTGATTATAATTTTTTTTTGCAATGACCTGCTATGGAACCAACGACTACAGCTTTTTCCCCATACCTTCCTCTAGCGAACTGTTAATGGTGTTGCGTGTCCTTTGCTGGACAAGAAATGATGACATGATGTTTTCTCAATATCTTATTCTAAACAAACAATGATGAAGAGGTATTTTCTTCATCTTCTTTGGTTTTATCAGTGTCTTCTGTAACCCATGACTACTTGCTGTTTTATGCCTTGATGGCATCTCCGAGGCAATTGCAACTGGACTTTTTCCATGTCTTCTAATGGGTAACCAGTAATGATTTTTTGTTCTTTCCCTGTCTTCTGCTGGGGAACTGATGAGAACATACAATGATTTATCTATTTCTTCATATGGGAACTAATGACATGGTGCATTCTATATATCTTTATTTCATCACTGATGTTGATAACTAGCTTCTGCTGGGCAACTCTTAATGAGTTTTCTTTTTATCACTTGCTGGGGAACAAATGATAGCATGGTATACTTGCACAATTCATGTATTAACTTCAAATCATGGCCTTTTATTATCAGTTAGTTTTGATGCCATCTTCTGATACTGAATGCATATATGGAGTTGTCACCATTTCTTCCTCTATGGTTTCTTTATTTTCCTTTCTCTCTTCTTTGTCTTCATCCGCTCAACCAAAGATGACTTGATGTTTTATCCAAGTTAACTACTGGGGAATTGATGATTATTTGGGCATGTATCATTGTTTTCTAATAGGAAAATTATGAAGACATGGTGTTTTGTTCATTTCTTCTGTTGGCCAACTGATAACAACACAGTGTTTTCTCTATTCCTTCCTTTGGAGGAATGATGATAATATTGTGTGTCATTTGCTGGAAAACAGATGATGGCATAAAGCTTTCTCAGTGTCTGCTTCTCAATGATGAAGAGGGTTACCATTGACTGCATGCAGTTTTCTCAGTATCTTCTTCTAGGTAACCAATTGCTAATTACTGTTTTTTGTCTTTTACTGGGATACTGATGATGATTATATGTTGTTGCTTTAATGTCTTCTGGGCAACTGCTAGTGGCATTTCATCCATATGGTCTGTTAAATAACCAATGATGAAATGTTGTTCTCTTTAATGATTTATCTGTTTCTTCATATGGCAACCGATGACATGGTGACTTCTATATGTCTTCATTTCATAACTGGTGCTGATGACTGGTGTTTTTCCATGACTTCTGCTGGGAAATTGATGATGAGCTTTGTCCTTATCATCTGCTGGGGAACAAATGATTACATGTTTTCTTGTTGCCTTCTTCTAGTAATCCGATGCTGATAGGGAGTTTTTGCTATGTCTTCAGCTGGAAAATCAATAATGATAGGGTATGTCTTTGCTGGGCAACTGTATTATACCATATTCATATCTTCAGCTGGAAAACTAACATTGGCATGGCATTTCACCATGCTTTCTTCTGAGAAACTGCTAAAGACATTGTCTTTCTTTATGTTTTCAGCAGTAGAAGTAGTAATGTTATGGTATTTTCTCCATGCCTTCTGCTGTGGAACAGATGAAGACATGGAACTTTCTCAGTATCTTCATTGGTTCATTTGGGGAACTAACAATGACACAGTGTTTTATTTTTTTGACACTTTCATCTAAAGATGACATTGTGATTTATTTCATCTAATTAGCTGGGCAACTGATAATGACATGATGTTTTCTACAATGCTTCCTCTGGAAAAAGGATAATGCATTTTCATCATATCTCTCTCCAGAAGTTAGGATGCCTTGTTTTCTTCATGCCTTCATTTTCTAAACCAAAGATTATCTGCTTTCTTCATGTTATTGTCTGGGGAAAAGATGATAATGAATCTGGTAGAGAATGTGAGATCAAATGTTTTCTTCTCCATGCCATCTTCGGGGGAGTGGATAATACTATTATTATTTTTTTTATTATCCTTTATTTGTAATGCGCCAACATATTACGTATCATTATACAGCGGTTAAGTACAAGGCAAAAACAATATTCACACATTCCAAAAAAATGTAAGCCCCCTGTCTTTGAGCTTAAAATCAGATGTGCATAGTGCTTGTCTCCAAAGGACCTTACAAGATTTAAAACTCGCAAACCTAAAATCTAAATGGTTTAATACATGTTTTTTTCTCCAGGCCTTCATTTCTAGAATACAATGAAGCAATGTTATCTACATGTCTTTGTAAGAGGAACTGATGAGGGCGTGATCTTCATGTCCTCTGGGGAATTGATCATGACATGCTTTTTCCAGGTCTTCATCTATGAAGCAGATGATGAGACAGTGTTATCTCTATGATGTCTTTTTTGGGGGAATACATGGTAACATTGTTTGTTCTTCATATGTTTCTCTAGGGAAATGATAATGACTTAATGTTCTCTCCAAGTATTGTGCTTAGCAACTATTGACAAAAGGTGTTCTCTACACGTCTTTAACTGGACAACTGATGATAACATCTTGTTTTATCCATGTATTCTGCTGTGGAAATAATGATAACATGGTATTTTTCCTGTAATCCAATAAAGAACTTTGGATAAAATGCTGTTTCTAAATTTGTCATCTGTGGAACCAATGAGAAAAGGATATTATCTACAGAATTAGGAATAGCATTGGGTACTCTTATATCATCAGCTATGCAACTGATAATTAGCACTTTATACATTTGTAGAAAATAGTACAATGATGTTGGTTAAAAATGACTTTTGGCAATTTTTTTGTTTTAAATAAATGTTTTAACTAGGTTAATGAATTAATTACATCTTCCTCAATGCAACTGTAAAATAACATTTATAATTTACTTCATCTAAGCCACCTGACATTTTATTCTCTTTCTGGGACTGTCATGTAGTGCGCCAAGTTACCCAGCTGTGACCTAAGGTACTCCCACAGCATGTCACTGTCTGCTTGCTAACAGAATGACATTGGTAGTGTGATGCCTCTTCATGCGGGTAGACAAGTAAGAGAAAACAAGAAGAGTAGGGATAGTCTCAGAAGGTAAAAACTGTTCTTCTGTGGGCTTCTTAGAAGTAAGAATACATTTTATATGATAAATTGAGCAGGATAAAATTGATTAATTTAAACAGCATATATATAAATCACAAAAAGGCTAAAGACACCGTTTAAGAAGCAGTTACAAACTCACAAGAAACAATCCAGACAGTCTTGGAACAGGTGGGTTAACAATCACTTAGAAAGTCATAGTACAATCAATCATGGTATAGGTGGCTAAAAAGGCATTTACAAAGTAATATTACACAGTAGATTAGCAGAAGAAAGTGAGATTTAGTCTATTGCTGAAAAAGTACAACAGGTCAAAGTCTGACATAATGCCTTGGATTTATTTGGGGGAACTCTAATGCGGCAAGAGTTTTCAGGTTGGGGTGGTTTAAATGATGGTTGTTGCAAGTAGATGCTACTAAAGGATTTGGTAAAGCTCTATAAAAAAGTATAATAAGGGGGGTGGAGAGAAGACAAGTCTCTCTTTTTTATTGATTCTAAAGTTGGAAGCTGTAATGTTAAATAGAGCATGGAGAGGCAAGAGAGAGAAAATAATAAAGATTGGTTAGTAGAGATATATGCAGGGGAACAAAAAGCGGGAAGGGCACAGGAATGTAGGAGGAGCCGAACTGATATTTCGATAGGAGATGTCTTAGCTAAAAAATAATATCAGTTCATACACAATAAACAATCATGTTTAATAACAACAAAATAGCTGTAAAATGATGCACTATTTTTTACTGTTCAATATATCTAATGGATTGCAGATCTTTTTCCTGGAGTTTTCAAGCTGGAAGGTTAAACAGCCTGAGAAAAATGGAGTGTCAGGTGGAGAAACAGATGGAAAAATAGATTGGTGTTAGCAGATAAATATGTAGGGTAATAAAAAGGGGGACGTGTACAGGTATTTAGGAGGGGCTGAGTTTACACATTGCTAGGAGAGATATGTTAATAACAATATTGTAATATTTAATAATAACAATAAAATAACTAAAACTAGTATTATTTATTACATTTTACTGTTTTATGTATAACTCAAAAATGGGTGATGTGCTTTTTTTTGAGGATTTCTGAAGTTGGGAGACCAAACTGCAGTGTTAAATGGATTCTCAGGAATGGCTGAACATAATTTGTGCGGTTTTCTGATGGGAGCCTGAGCAGGAAGGAGTATCAGGGAGAAAAACAAATAGATATAGTGAGACAGATTGATGTTAGCAGAGATATATGCAGAATAATAATAAGAGGGACAGGAATATAATAAGGCCTAATTTAATACATTGTTAGAAGGGAGATGATTTAGCTAGGAAATTGCTATTGGTCCAAATATTATATGTAATCATTTAATATTAATAATAAATAAATGTATTTACTGTCCGTATTCTTCTTTCTGATATATACCTCAAGAATAGCTGATCTTTTTTTCTTGGAATTTTCTGAAATCTAAGCTATGGGATTAAATGGAGTCTGAGAGGGAAGGAACATGTTGGAGATAAAGAAACAGAGAAAGACAATGATATTAGCAGATATATATTTAGGGTAATAAAAAGGAACAACTAACAGGAATATACAGTTCACACCATATTTCATAAAGGATCATATAAAATAATCAAATTGTTGTCAGTTTTCTTCTATCTCATATATACTTTAGGAATGGATGTATTTTTATTTTCTTCTTGAGATTTTCTGACGTAAAAAGGCCAAGCAACTGGGTTTTTAATTTAAATATTATAACTGTGCTGTGCCTGCTGACTGTTCCATGATTAAAAACATATGCTGACACTGTGGGGTGAAGGCACCATGAAGGCAAAGATTTATAGTTTTTCCTGAACTTAGAAATACAGCAGGAGATTTTAACCTCCAAATGCCCTATTTAGGTGTTTCCATCATTCCTTTTTCTGCATAGATGAATTTGTGAAGGATTAACTCTATTTTTGCTTATGCTCACTGCTCGGAAGTATGACTGTGGGTCTGCGTGGGGGCTTGCCAGTGACACATGCAAACAGATTTATTTTATGAAGCTTTCTGTGAAAAATGCACATATTTAAAAAATTCTATAAATATTTAAACATGCTTTTTAGGAGATCTTGACAGTGGTGTGCTCCAAATTGTGCTGAATTAAGTGGCCCTTTAAATGCATTTACTGATTTTTTTTGTCTGATATATACCTCAGGAATAGCTGGTCTACCTTTATTTGGGTTTTCTGAAGTCCTGGCTAAAGGGTTTTAATAAAAACTGAAAAGAAAGAATTTGGGGTAGAAAAATCAGATTTAAAAAAATTACAAAGAGATTGGTATTAGCAGAGATATTTGCAGAAATTGGAAGTGTACAAGAATGAAGAGGCCAGGTTAATACATTGCTAGAGGAAGATGTTTTAGCTAGTAAATTGCCATCACTCCAAATATGATAAACAATTATATAACCATAAAAGACATATATATATATATATTTATGTCCTGTACCTATCAAGAGTAGCTGATCTTTTCTTGGAGATTTCTCATGTCCAAGCTATAGTGTAAAATGGTGCATGAGAAGTAAAGAGTTTGGGGGAGAGAGAAAGAAAGCAAGAAGGAAAATAATGAAGGAAGTAAATAGAAGGAAGGAAAGAGAAAGATGGAAGGAAAGAAAGAACAAGAAAGAAGGAAGGGAATAAGGAAGGAAAGATAAATAAATATTGAATGAAAGAACCAAAGAAGGAAAGAAGTAAGATAGGAAGAAAGCAAAGAAAGAGAGAAGGAAAGAAAGATGTTAAAAGTGGCCTCAGTAATTGCTTAACGTCTTTTTTTTAGTTAATCTAAAGATAGCAGTCAAACTACAGTGTTACCTGGAGCCTCAGCAACTGCTGGTCTTATTTTTGTTGTGATCTTCTGAAGTCCAATCACAGGGTTAAATGGCCATTTTTTCCCTTATTTATTTTTTTTGTCTTCTGAAATTAAGAGTCCAAGTTCAAATAGTTAAATTAAGTTTTCTTGCAATTATGTGAAGCTAAGAATTCAAGCTGCAGGATAAAATGGAGCCTCATGAATGGCTAAACGCAAGATCTTTCTGAAATTAGGAATCCAAGTTGCAAGGTTAAATGGAGACTCAGGAATGGCTGATCTTCTTTTCTTGGGATTTTATGATAAATTGAGCGTCATTAACTGGTTGTCTTTTACTGGGGTTTTCTGAAGTTGGGACTCTGATACCTAAGGTTAAAAGGAATGGCTGATCTTTTTCTGAGTTTATCTGCAGATAGGAGTTCAAGCGCAGGGTTAACTGGAGCCTCAGCAACCGCTGCTCTTCTTTTTTGTTGGGGATTTCTAAAGTCCTTTAGGGATGGTTTATCTTTTTGTTTGAAGTATTTTTGAAGTTGGGAGTCCAAATTGAGTATCAGGAATGACTGGTCTATTTTTAGAGGTTTTCTGAAGTTTGTTGTCCAGGCTTTAGGGTTAAAGTTATGGTCCAACATAACTGTTTTTTTTCTTGCACTTTTATTAAGTTAATTCAAGTTGCAGGATTAAATGGAGCCTTTGAGATGGCTAGACAAATGTCCTTGGAGTTTTCTGAAATTGGGAGTCCAAGTTCAAGGGGCTAAATGGAGTCTCAGGAATAGTTAAACATATGTTTAACTGCAGAGTTAAACGTCTGTTTTTTGTAGGTCTGGAGTCCATGTAGTAGGGTTAAATGAAGCCATAGGAATGGCTGATCTTCATGTTTGGGATGTTTTTTTTTTATTGAGAGACCAGCTTTTCTTTTCTTGCGGTTATCTGAAGTTGGGAGTTCAAGCTGCAGGGTTAAATGAGTTCTGAGCAATAGCTGGTCTTTTTTTCTGGGTTTTTCTAAAATTGGGGAACAATGTGCAGAGGGGGTACAAATCTGAAGCTTTAACAATGGCTGATCTTTTTTGTTGAAGTTGGGAAACCATGTCACAGGGTTAAATTGAGTCTCAGGAACAGCTTATAATTTTTTTAAGGTTTTGTGAAGTTGGGAGATCAAGATGCCGAGTTAAATGGAGCCTTAGCAGTGAATGATTTATTTTGTCTTCTGAGGTTGGATGTCCAAGTCGCGGGGTAAAAAGGTGTCTCAGAAATGGCTGAACTTCTTTTCTTGTAGTCCAATCTTTAGGGTTATATGAAGCCTCAACAATGTCTGATATTTCTTGCTTTGGGATTTATGGGGTTGGGAGATTAAGTCACAGGGTTAAATGGAGCCTTACCAGCTGCTCCTTTTTTACTGGGGTTTCTGAATTTGGGACTCTGAGACCTAAGGTTAAAAGAAGTTTTAGGAATGGCTGATCTTTTCTGCAGATAGGATCTTTTTCTGAGTTAATCTGCAGAAAGGAGTCAAAGCGCAGGGTTAACTGGAGCCTCAGCAAATGCTGCTCTTCTTTTTTTGTTGGGGATTTCTAAAGTCACCAAGAATAATTTAGCTTTTTGTTTCAAGTCTTTTTGAAGTTGGGAGCCCAAATGAAGTATCAGGAATGACTAGTCTTTTTTAGAGGTTTTCTGAAGTTTGGTGTCCTGGCTTTAGGATTAAATTTAGCGTAAAAAATGTCTGTCTTTTTTCTTGCAGTTTTAATACATTTATTCAAGCTGCTGGATTAAATGGAGCCTTCGAGATGGCTAGACAAATGTTCTTCAAGTTTTCTGAAATTGGGAGTCCAACTACAAGGGGTAAATGGAGTCTCAGGAATAGCTAAACATATGTTTAATTGCAGAGTTAAATGTCTGTTTTATTTTCTTTTTTTGGAGGTCTGAAGTCCCTGTTGTAGGGTTAAATGAAGCCACAGGAAGGGATGATCTTCATGTTTTGGGATGGGTTTTTTTAATTGAGAGACCAAGCAGCTTTTCTTTACTTGCGGTTAGTTGAAGTTGGGAGTCCAAGCTGCAGTGTTAAATGGGTTCGGAGCAATATCTGGTCTTTTTTCCTGTTTTTTTCTAAATATTGGGTATCCAATGTGCAGAGGGGGTACAAATCTGAAGCTTTAACAATGTCTGATCCTTTTTGTTGAAGTTGGGAAACCATGTCACAGGGTTAAACTGAGTCTCGGGAGCAGCTTATTTTTTTAAGGTTTTATGATGTTGGGGAGTCCAAGATGCAGAGTTAAATGGAGTCTTAGCAGTGAATGATTTATTTTGTCTTCTGAGGTTGGATGTCCAAGTCGCGGGGTAAAAAGGCGTCTCAGAAATGTCTGAACTTCTTTTCTTGTAGTCCAACCCATAGGGTTATATAAAGCCTCAACAATGTCTGATATTTCTTGCTTTGGGATTTATGGGGTTGGGAGATCATATCACAGGGTTAAATGGAGCCTCACTAGCTGCTCTTTTTTTACTGGGGTTTTCTGAAGTTGGTACTCTGAGACCTAAGGTTAAAATAAGTCTTAGGAATGGCTGATCTTTTCTGAGTCTATCTGCAGATCGGATCTTTTTCTGAGTTTATCTGCAGATAGGAGTCAAAGCGCAGGGTTAACTGGAGCCTCAGCAAATGCTGCTGTTCTTTTTTGTTGGGGATTTCTAAAGTCACCAAGAATAATTTAGCTTTTTGTTTCAAGTCTTTTTGAAGTTGGGAGCCCAAATGGAGTATCAGGAATGACTGGTCTTTTTTTAGAGGTTTTATGAAGTTTGGTTTCCAGGCTTTAGGGGTTAAATTTAGCGTAAAAAATTGCTGTCTTTTTTCTCGCAGTTTTAATAAATGTATTCAAGCTGCAGGATTAAATGGAGCCTTCGCGATGGCTAGACAAATGTTCTTAGAGTTTTCTGAAATTGGGAGCCCAACTTCAACGGGCTAAATGGAGTCTCAGGAATAGCTAAGCATATGTTTAATTGCAGAGTTAAATGTCTGTTTTATTTTCTTTTTTTGGAGGTCTGGAGTCCAGGTTGTAGGGTTAAATGAAGCCACAGGAAGGGATGATCTTCATGTTTTGGGATGTTTTTTTAATTGAGAGACCAAGCAGCTTTTCTTTTCTTGCGGTTATCTGAAGTTGTGAGTCCAAGCTGCAGGGTTAAATGGGTTCTGAGCAATAGATTGTCTTTTTTCTGTTTTTTCTAAAATTCAGTATCCAATGTGCAGAGGGGGTACAAATCTGAAGCTTTAACAATAACTGATCTTTTTTGTTGAAGTTAGAAAACCGTCTCACAGGGTTAAATGGAGTCTCAGGATAATTTTTTTTAAGGTTTTATGAAGTAGGGAGTCCAAGATGCAGAGTTAAATAAAGCCTTAGCAATGGATGATTTATTTAATCTTCTAAACATGGATGTCCAAGTCGCGGGGTAAAAAGGTGTCTCAGGAATGGCTGAACTTCTTTTCTTGTGGTCTAACCTATAGGTTTATATGAAGCCTCAACAATACCTGATCTTTCTAGCTTTGGGATTTATGGGGTTGGGAGATCAAGCCACAGGGTTAAATGGAGCCTCGCTAGCTGGTCTTATTTTACTGGGGTTTTCTGAAGTTGGGAGTCCAAAACCTACAGTTAAAAGAAGCCTCAGGAATGACTGATCTTTATGTGAGATTACCTAAATCAACCACAGGATTAATTGGAGCTTCAGCAACAGATTGCCATCTCATCTTGGGGTTTTATGAAGTTGAAAACCATGCTGTAGGGTTAAAGGGAACCTTAAGAATAGCTAAACATCCGTTCTTGTTTTTTTCTTAAGTTGGGAGTCCAAGCTTAAGGGTTAAATGGATCCCCAGGAATGGCTAATCTTATATATATAAAGAAATATATAAGGTTCGACTCTCACCTTCTATAACCTAAATTCCTGAGTTGTATATATCAAGGATTTCTCATATAGGGTAATATAGGTATCAGCGTAACATATGTGTAAGTTTCCAATGTATGGAAAATGCTATATCGCTATTAATAAATAATGACATGTGAGTATAAACAATGTATTATCTCAAAGCAAAAATATACCTCTAGTCAATATACCACATTGAACATAGTTCAGGATATATATGTGAGTTTAATAGGTATAAAAAACATTTTACAAAAATTAAAATCAATTGAAAAAAAACATATGAAATGTAAAACATTAAAAATAAAAGATAAAAAACTGACCAGACGCGTTTCGTCACTCAATTTGTGGCTTTCTCAATAATCAAAATGCCTTTATGACTTAATAGTCTAGAACTGGCGTTATCCAAGAGCACAGCACAGTGCTTCTGTCTTATCTGTGTTTGGGAATGTTAGACCTTGGTAATCTGCTCTGGGATCTAGTGCGCTCTCTCCCCCCCACCCTTCTTCTTTTTGTATGCTACTTAGACACAACAGTGAACTGTGTTCTGAGAGAAGCAGCACTCCTAGGAAACAACCAATATATTTAATTATTGAAGATATTATTTATATTTAAATAAAAGAATGCAAGATCAAGAATCTGAGTGACTGTTGACCCTAAAACTAAACCATCAGAACCACCTGAGTAGCGGTACAGAGTACCACAGGGACATATTACCTTGTAACATTTTAATCTTATCTTTAAGCCTTCTGAAGTTGAGGGACTAAGCTGTAGGGCCAAATTGAGCCTCAGTAGTGGCTGCAGAGATAAATGGTGGCTCAGCAATTGCTGGTCTTCTTTTCTTGGGGTTTTATGAAGTTGGGAGTCACGTTGTAATAACCCTCTTAGCTTTATCTGAATGAGACATTTCAAGCTCCAGGGTTAATTAAACGGAAGCTTAGAAATGGCTTATGCTTTTTCTATGTCTTCTGAAGCTGAGAGTTCAAGTTTAAGGGGTTAAATGGATTGTTAGGGATGTCTGATCTTTTTAGAGTTTTTCTAAAAGGGTAGGGTTAAATTGAGCTTAATCAATGTCTAAACATATGTTCTTGGGGTTTTCTAAAGTTGGAAATCCAAGCGGCAAGGTTAGATGGAGACTTAGAAATGGCTGATCTTCATTTCTTAGGGTTGTCTGAAGTTGGAAGTCCAAGTTGCAGCAATCCATTTCTCGGGATTACATTACAATTTTTCTACTTTTATGAGGTTTTCTCAAGTTGGGAGTCCAGGCGGTAGGGTTAGGTGTAGCCCAGGAATGAATCTTCATAGTTTAGGATGTTTATGAAATTGGGAGACCAAGTTGTAAAGTTATATCTAGCTGGAAGATTAGCTGATATTCTTTTCTTTAGGTTATCTGAAGTTGGAAGGCCAAGGGATAAATGGAGCTTGAGGAAATGGAGATTCTTTTTTGTAGAGGTTATCCAAGGTTGGGTCACAGGTTTAAATATTTATTTTTCTTTTCTTGGGGTTTTCTGGTGTTAGGAGAACAAGCCACTGGAAGGAATGATGAAATAATGTTTTTGTCATATTATTTTACCATGTAACTGGTAGTGACACTGGGCCTCATTCTATTATCGGCCGTAGGAGATGTGGGGCCGCAAGGACCAGCCGCAAGCTATTTGCCTATTCTATTCCCTTCCGGACGGGGATTCCGGCAGGCTTGCGGCCGGCGCCTTGCTATCCCTTGCGGCCGCACGCGCTAGAGGAAAGCCTTTGATCTTAAACGGCCGCAAGCGTTTCGGCCGCAAGAAAATCCTGGTTGCTATTCAATTGCTCCGGGAACCCTGTTTGCAAGGCTAAAACCGAGCCGCAGCTTACTTGCAGCAAAAAGGTCCCGCAGGCACACAATTAAGCACATTATATTATACGTTTTACGGACGATAATAGAATGAGGGCCACTGTGTTTTATCCTTTTATATGCTGTGGCATTGATAACATGTTTTTTTTTTAATATTATCTGTTTAGCACTTAATGCGCGTCACGTCATTAGCACCGGCCGGGTCCCGACGCAGCCGGAAGACGTGCGGAGGAGCAGCTGCTGATGGAAGGTAAGTGAGGGGGGAGGGTGAGGTAATTAGAGAGGAGTAAAGTAAAGAGGGGGGTTGAGGAGGGAGGATGAGGGGGGTGGGTGAGAAGGGGGGTTGAGGAAGGAGGTTGAGGAGGGGGGTTGAGGAGTGAGAATGAGGATTGGGGCTGAGGAGGGCTGTTGAGGAGGGGGTTGAGGAGGGAGGATGATAAGGGGGAGGGGGGAAAGAGACACAGGAAAGGGAGACGGGGATGAGACAAAGGAAAGGGAGAGGGGGAAGAGACAAAGGGGAGGGAGGGGGAAGAGACAGGGGAAGGAGAGGGGGAAGAGACACAGGGGAGGGGGAAGAGACACAGGGGAGGGAGGGAGTCGGTGAGACACAGGGGAGGGAGGGGACGAGACACGGGAGGGAGGGGAGGGGACGAGACACAGGGGAGGGAGAGGAGGGGACGAGACACAGGGGAGGGAGAGGAGGGGACGAGACACAGGGGAGGGAGAGAGGAGGAAGAGACACAGGGGAGGGAGATGGGGGAAAGGCACAGGGGATAGAGAGGGGGACACAAGAAAGGGGCACAGAGGGAACACAAGGGGGACACAGAGGGCACAAGAGGGACACAGGGGTCAGCACATTTCCCACCCTCGGCTTATACTTGAGTCACTAAGTTTTCCCAGTATTTTGTGGTAAAATGGGTGCCTCGGCTTATACTCGGGTCGGCTTATACTCTACTATATACAGTATATATATATATCATGATAGAGGAAATACACACCAGTCTCACCTCTAAGCAGACCTTATTCCTGCCCTGCACAGACCCAACAGAACTACACACCAGTCCCACTTCTAAGCAGGCCTCATTCCTTCTCTGCACAGACCCAACAGAACTACACACCAGTCCCACTTCCAATACCTTATTCCTGCACAGACCCAACAGAACTACACACCAGTCCCACTTCTAATGTATATTAAAGACACTTGGAGGAGCTAAATTTACTTCAGCCATCTGTACTTTTTTAATAATATTTTGCATTTAACTGTTACTATTTTTGGGGACATTGTTACTTTCTTAACCTATTTAATTCTATAGTTGTATCTGTAACCCCCCCCCCCCTCCTTTTGTTCAAATATTTCCTTAATTTTTCCCTATCATACTCTAATAACATCCTGTCCCTCCTTAAATAACTCTGTGTACTAAAAGTTTTTCCTTTCTCAGCAGACCTTATTCCTGCCCTGCACAGACCCAACAGAACTACACACCAGCCCCACTTCTAAGACCTTATTCCTGCCCTGCACAGACCCAAAAGAACTACATACAAGTCCCACTTCTAAGCAGACCTTATTCCTGCCCTGCACAGACCCAACAGAACTACACACCAATCCCACTTCTAAGACCTTATTCCTGCCCTACACAGACCCAACAGAACTACACATCACTCCCACTTTTAAGCAGACCTTATTCCTGCCCTGAACAGACCCAACAGAACTACATATTATTCCTACTTCTAAGCAGACCTTATTCCTGCCCTGCACAGACCTAACAGAACTACAAACCAGTCCCACTTCTAAGACATTATTCCTGCCCTGCACAGACCCAACAGAACTACAAACCAGTCCCACTTCTAAGACCTTAGTCCTGCCCTGCACAGACCCAACATAATTAACCACACCAGTCCCACTTGTAAGACCGTATTCCTGCCCTGCACAGACTCAACAGAACTACACACCAGTCCCACTTCTAAGACCTTATTTCTGCCATGCACAGACCCAACAGAACTACACACCAGTCCCACTTCTAAGCAGACCATTTTCCTGCCCTGCACAGACTCAACAGGACTACACACCAGTCCCACTTCTAAGACCTTATTCCTGCCTTGCACAGACCCAACAAAACTACACACCAATCCCA
Organism: Discoglossus pictus; assembly: GCA_027410445.1. Classification (NCBI taxonomy): domain Eukaryota; kingdom Metazoa; phylum Chordata; class Amphibia; order Anura; family Alytidae; genus Discoglossus; species Discoglossus pictus. Next base: position 21,458,763 of record CM050171.1, read on the forward strand.
CTGCTAAGAACTTATTCCTGCCCTGCACAGACCCAACAGAACTACACATCAGTCCCACTTCTAAGAGGACCTTATTTCTGCCATGCACAGACCCAACAGAACTACACACCAGTCCCACTTCTAAGAGGACATTATTTCTGCCATGCACAGACCCAACAGAACTACACACCAGTCCCACTTCTAAGCAGACCTTATTCCTGCCCTGCACAGACCCAACAGAACTACACACCAGTCCCACTTCTAAGACCTAACTCCTGCCCTGCACAGACCCAACAGAACTGCATATTAGTTCTACTTCTAAGCAGACCTTATTCCTGCCCTGAACAGACCCAACAGAACTACAAACCAGTCCCACTTCTAAGACATTATTCCTGCCCTGCATAGACCCAACAGAACTACACACCAGCCCCACTACTAAGACCTTATTCCTGCCCTGCACAGACCCAAAAGAACTACATACAAGTCCCACTTCTAAGAGGACCTTATTTCTGCCCTGCACAGACCCAACAGAACTACACACCAGTCCCACTTCTAAGAGGACATTATTTCTGCCCTGCACAGACCCAACAGAACTACACACCAGTCCCACTTCTAAGAGGACATTATTTCTGCCCTGCACCGACCCAACAGAATTACACACCAGTCCCACTTCTAAGCAGACCTTATTCCTGCCCTGCACAGACCCAACAGAACTACACACCAGTCCCACTTCTAAGACATTATTCCTGCCCTGCATAGACCCAACAGAACTACACACCAGCCCCACTACTAAGACCTTATTCCTGCCCTGCACAGACCCAAAAGAACTACATACAAGTCCCACTTCTAAGCAGACCTTATTCCTGCCCTGCACAGACCCAACAGAACTACACACCAGTGCCAATTCTAATCAGACCTTATTGCTGCACTGCACAGACCCAACAGAACTACACACCAGTCCCACTTCTAAGAGGACCTTATTCCTGCCCTGCACAGACCCAACAGAACTACACACCAGTCCCACTTCTAAGACATTATTCCTGCCCTGCATAGACCCAACAGAACTACACACCAGCCCCACTACTAAGACCTTATTCCTGCCCTGCACAGACCCAAAAGAACTACATACAAGTCCCACTTCTAAGCAGACCTTATTCCTGCCCTGCACAGACCCAACAGAACTACACACCAGTGCCAATTCTAATCAGACCTTATTGCTGCACTGCACAGACCCAACAGAACTACACACCAGTCCCACTTCTAAGAGGACCTTATTCCTGCCCTGCACAGACCCAACAGAACTACACACCAGTCCCACTTCTAAGACCTCATTCCTGCCCTGCACAGACTCAACAGAACTCCACACCAGTCCCACTTCTAAGAGGACATTATTTCTGCCCTGCACAGACCCAACAGAACTACACACCAGTCCCACTTCTAAGCAGACCTTATTCCTGCCCTGCACAGACCCAACAGAACTACACACCAGTCCCACTTCTAAGAGGACCTTATTTCTGCCCTGCACAGACCCAACAGAACTACACACCAGTCCCACTTCTAAGAGGACATTATTTCTGCCCTGCACAGACCCAACAGAACTACACACCAGTCCCACTTCTAAGCAGACCTTATTCCTGCCCTGCACAGACCCAACAGAACTACACACCAGTCCCACTTCTAAGAGGACCTTATTTCTGCCCTGCACAGACCCAACAGAACTACACACCAGTCCCACTTCTAAGAGGACATTATTTCTGCCCTGCACAGACCCAACAGAACTACACACCAGTCCCACTTCTAAGCAGACCTTATTCCTGCCCTGCATAGACCCAACAGAACTACACACCAGCCCCACTTCTAAGAGGACCTTATTTCTGCCCTGCACAGACCCAACAGAACTACACACCAGTCCCACTTCTAAGAGGACATTATTTCTGCCCTGCACAGACCCAACAGAACTACACACCAGTCCCACTTCTAAGCAGACCTAACTCCTGCCCTGCACAGACCCAACAGAACTGCATATTAGTTCTACTTCTAAGCAGACCTTATTCCTGCCCTGAACAGACCCAACAGAACTACAAACCAGTCCCACTTCTAAGACATTATTCCTGCCCTGCATAGACCCAACAGAACTACACACCAGCCCCACTTCTAAGACCTTATTCCTGCCCTGCACAGACCCAAAAGAACTACATACAAGTCCCACTTCTAAGCAGACCTTATTCCTGCCCTGCACAGACCCAACAGAACTACACACCAGTGCCAATTCTAAACAGACCTTATTGCTGCACTGCACAGACCCAACAGAACTACACACCAGTCCCACTTCTAAGCAGACCTTATTTCTGCCCTGCACAGACCCAAAAGAACTACACACCAGCCCCACTTCTAAGACCTCATTCCTGCCCTGCACAGACTCAAAAGAACTACATATAAGTCCCACTTCTAAGACCATTTTCCTGCCCTGCACAAACTCAACAGGACTACACACCAGTCCCACTTCTAAGACCTTATTCCTGCCTTGCACAGACCCAACAAAACTACACACGTCCCAATTCTAAAACCTTATTCCTGCCCTGCACAGACACAACAGAACTACACAACTATCCCACTGCTAAGAACTTATTCCTGCCCTGCACAGACCCAACAGAACTACACATCAGTCCCACTTCTAAGAGGACCTTATTCCTGCCCTGCACAGACCCAACAGAACTACACACCAGTCCCACTTCTAAGACCAAATTCCTGCCCTGCACAGACCCAACAGAACTACAAACCAGTCCCACTTGTAAGACATTATTCCTGCCCTGCACAGACCCAAAAGAACTACATACAAGTCCCACTTCTAAGACCTTATTCCTGCCCTGCACAGACCCAAAAGAACTACATACAAGTCCCAATTCTAAGTAGACCTTATTCCTGCCCTGAACAGACCCAACAGAACTACACACCAATCACACTTCTAATACCTTATTCCTGCCCGGCACAGACTCAACAGAACTACACACCAGTGCCATTTCTAAGACCTTATTTCTGCCCTGCACAGACCCAGCAGAACTACACACCAGTCCCACTTCTAAGACATTATACCTGCCCTGCACAGACCCCAACAGAACTACACACCAGTCCCACTTCTAAGACCTTATACCTGCCCTGCACAGACCCAAAAGAACTACACACCAGTTCCACTTCTAAGCTGATCTTATTCCTGCCTTGCACAGACCCAACAGAACTACATACAAGTCCCACTTCTAAGACCTTATTCCTGCCCTGCACAGACCCAAAAGAACTACATACAAGTCCCAATTCTAAGTAGACCTTATTCCTGCCCTGAACAGACCCAACAGAACTACACACCAGTCCCACTTCTAAGACCAAATTCCTGCCCTGCACAGACCCAAAAGAACTACATACAAGTCCCACTTCTAAGACCTTATTCCTGCCCTGCACAGACCCAAAAGAACTACATACAAGTCCCAATTCTAAGTAGACCTTATTCCTGCCCTGAACAGACCCAACAGAACTACACACCAATCACACTTCTAATACCTTATTCCTGCCCGGCACAGACTCAACAGAACTACACACCAGTGCCATTTCTAAGACCTTATTTCTGCCCTGCACAGACCCAGCAGAACTACACACCAGTCCCACTTCTAAGACATTATACCTGCCCTGCACAGACCCAACAGAACTACACACCAGTCCCACTTCTAAGACCTTATACCTGCCCTGCACAGACCCAAAAGAACTACACACCAGTTCCACTTCTAAGCTGATCTTATTCCTGCCTTGCACAGACCCAACAGAACTACACACCAGTCCCACTTCTAAGCAGACCTTTTCCTGCCCTGCACAGACCCAACAGAACTACACACCAGTCCCACTTCTAAGCAGACCTTTTCCTGCCCTGCATAGACCCAACAGAACTACACACCAGCCCCACTTCTAAGACCTTATTCCTGCCCTGCACAGACCCGAAAGAACTACATACAAGTCCCACTTCTAAGCAGACCTTATTCCGGCCCTGCACAGACCCAACAGAACTACACACCAATCACACTTCTAATGCCTTATTCCTGCCGGGCACAGACTCAACAGAACTACACACCAGTGCCATTTCTAAGACCTTATTTCTGCCCTGCACAGACCCAGCAGAACTACACACCAGTCCCACTTCTAAGACATTATACCTGCCCTGCACAGACCCAACAGAACTACACACCAGTCCCACTTCTAAGACCGTATACCTGCCCTGCACAGACCCAACAGAACTACAAACCAGTCCCACTTCTAAGACCTTAGTCCTGCCCTGCACAGACCCAACATAATTAACCACACCAGTCCCACTTGTAAGACCGTATTCCTGCCCTGCACAGACTCAACAGAACTACACACCAGTCCCACTTCTAAGCAGACCTTTTCCTGCCCTGCACAGACCCAACAGAACTACACACCAGTCCCACTTCTAAGCAGACCTTTTCCTGCCCTGCATAGACCCAACAGAACTACACACCAGCCCCACTTCTAAGACCTTATTCCTGCGCTGCACAGACCCGAAAGAACTACATACAAGTCCCACTTCTAAGCAGACCTTATTCCGGCCCTGCACAGACCCAACAGAACTACACACCAATCACACTTCTAATGCCTTATTCCTGCCCGGCACAGACTCAACAGAACTACACACCAGTGCCATTTCTAAGACCTTATTTCTGCCCTGCACAGACCCAGCAGAACTACACACCAGTCCCACTTCTAAGACATTATACCTGCCCTGCACAGACCCAACAGAACTACACACCAGTCCCACTTCTAAGACTGTATACCTGCCCTGCACAGACCCAACAGAACTACAAACCAGTCCCACTTCTAAGACCTTAGTCCTGCCCTGCACAGACCCAACATAATTAACCACACCAGTCCCACTTGTAAGACCGTATTCCTGCCCTGCACAGACTCAACAGAACTCCACACCAATCCCACTTCTAAGAGGACATTATTTCTGCCCTGCACAGACCCAACAGAACTACACACCAGTCCCACTTCTAAGCAGACCTTATTCCTGCCCTGCACAGACCCAACAGAACTACACACCAGTCCCACTTCTAAGAGGACCTTATTTCTGCCCTGCACAGACCCAACAGAACTACACACCAGTCCCACTTCTAAGAGGACATTATTTCTGCCCTGCACAGACCCAACAGAACTACACACCAGTCCCACTTCTAAGCAGACCTAACTCCTGCCCTGCACAGACCCAACAGAACTGCATATTAGTTCTACTTCTAAGCAGACCTTATTCCTGCCCTGAACAGACCCAACAGAACTACAAACCAGTCCCACTTCTAAGACATTATTCCTGCCCTGCATAGACCCAACAGAACTACACACCAGCCCCACTACTAAGACCTTATTCCTGCCCTGCACAGACCCAAAAGAACTACATACAAGTCCCACTTCTAAGACCTTATTCCTGCCCTGCACAGACCCAACAGAACTACACACCAGTGCCAATTCTAAACAGACCTTATTGCTGCCCTGCACAGACCCAACAGAACTACACACCAGTCCCACTTCTAAGAAGACCTTATTTCTGCCCTGCACAGACCCAAAAGAACTACACACCAGCCCCACTTCTAAGACCTCATTCCTGCCCTGCACAGACTCAAAAGAACTACATATAAGTCCCACTTCTAAGACCATTTTCCTGCCCTGCACAAACTCAACAGGACTACACACCAGTCCCACTTCTAAGACCTTATTCCTGCCTTGCACAGACCCAACAAAACTACACACGTCCCAATTCTAAAACCTTATTCCTGCCCTGCACAGACACAACAGAACTACACAACTATCCCACTGCTAAGAACTTATTCCTGCCCTGCACAGACCCAACAGAACTACACATCAGTCCCACTTCTAAGAGGACCTTATTCCTGCCCTGCACAGACCCAACAGAACTACACACCAGTCCCACTTCTAAGACCAAATTCCTGCCCTGCACAGACCCAACAGAACTACAAACCAGTCCCACTTGTAAGACATTATTCCTGCCCTGCACAGACCCAAAAGAACTACATACAAGTCCCACTTCTAAGACCTTATTCCTGCCCTGCACAGACCCAAAAGAACTACATACAAGTCCCAATTCTAAGTAGACCTTATTCCTGCCCTGAACAGACCCAACAGAACTACACACCAATCACACTTCTAATACCTTATTCCTGCCCGGCACAGACTCAACAGAACTACACACCAGTGCCATTTCTAAGACCTTATTTCTGCCCTGCACAGACCCAGCAGAACTACACACCAGTCCCACTTCTAAGACATTATACCTGCCCTGCACAGACCCAACAGAACTACACACCAGTCCCACTTCTAAGACCGTATACCTGCCCTGCACAGACCCAACAGAACTACAAACCAGTCCCACTTCTAAGACCTTATACCTGCCCTGCACAGACCCAAAAGAACTACACACCAGTTCCACTTCTAAGCTGATCTTATTCCTGCCTTGCACAGACCCAACAGAACTACACACCAGTCCCACTTCTAAGCAGACCTTTTCCTGCCCTGCACAGACCCAACAGAACTACACACCAGTCCCACTTCTAAGCAGACCTTTTCCTGCCCTGCATAGACCCAACAGAACTACACACCAGCCCCACTTCTAAGACCTTATTCCTGCCCTGCACAGACCCGAAAGAACTACATACAAGTCCCACTTCTAAGCAGACCTTATTCCGGCCCTGCACAGACCCAACAGAACTACACACCAATCACACTTCTAATGCCTTATTCCTGCCCGGCACAGACTCAACAGAACTACACACCAGTGCCATTTCTAAGACCTTATTTCTGCCCTGCACAGACCCAGCAGAACTACACACCAGTCCCACTTCTAAGACATTATACCTGCCCTGCACAGACCCAACAGAACTACACACCAGTCCCACTTCTAAGACCGTATACCTGCCCTGCACAGACCCAACAGAACTACAAACCAGTCCCACTTCTAAGACCTTAGTCCTGCCCTGCACAGACCCAACATAATTAACCACACCAGTCCCACTTGTAAGACCGTATTCCTGCCCTGCACAGACCCAACAGAACTACACACCAGTCCCACTTCTAAGCAGACCTTTTCCTGCCCTGCACAGACCCAACAGAACTACACACCAGTCCCACTTCTAAGCAGACCTTTTCCTGCCCTGCATAGACCCAACAGAACTACACACCAGCCCCACTTCTAAGACCTTATTCCTGCGCTGCACAGACCCGAAAGAACTACATACAAGTCCCACTTCTAAGCAGACCTTATTCCGGCCCTGCACAGACCCAACAGAACTACACACCAATCACACTTCTAATGCCTTATTCCTGCCCGGCACAGACTCAACAGAACTACACACCAGTGCCATTTCTAAGACCTTATTTCTGCCCTGCACAGACCCAGCAGAACTACACACCAGTCCCACTTCTAAGACATTATACCTGCCCTGCACAGACCCAACAGAACTACACACCAGTCCCACTTCTAAGACTGTATACCTGCCCTGCACAGACCCAACAGAACTACAAACCAGTCCCACTTCTAAGACCTTAGTCCTGCCCTGCACAGACCCAACATAATTAACCACACCAGTCCCACTTGTAAGACCGTATTCCTGCCCTGCACAGACTCAACAGAACTCCACACCAGTCCCACTTCTAAGAGGACATTATTTCTGCCCTGCACAGACCCAACAGAACTACACACCAGTCCCACTTCTAAGCAGACCTTATTCCTGCCCTGCACAGACCCAACAGAACTACACACCAGTCCCACTTCTAAGAGGACCTTATTTCTGCCCTGCACAGACCCAACAGAACTACACACCAGTCCCACTTCTAAGAGGACATTATTTCTGCCCTGCACAGACCCAACAGAACTACACACCAGTCCCACTTCTAAGCAGACCTAACTCCTGCCCTGCACAGACCCAACAGAACTGCATATTAGTTCTACTTCTAAGCAGACCTTATTCCTGCCCTGAACAGACCCAACAGAACTACAAACCAGTCCCACTTCTAAGACATTATTCCTGCCCTGCATAGACCCAACAGAACTACACACCAGCCCCACTTCTAAGACCTTATTCCTGCCCTGCACAGACCCAAAAGAACTACATACAAGTCCCACTTCTAAGCAGACCTTATTCCTGCCCTGCACAGACCCAACAGAACTACACACCAGTGCCAATTCTAAACAGACCTTATTGCTGCACTGCACAGACCCAACAGAACTACACACCAGTCCCACTTCTAAGCAGACCTTATTTCTGCCCTGCACAGACCCAACAGAACTACACACCAGCCCCACTTCTAAGACCTCATTCCTGCCCTGCACAGACTCAAAAGAACTACATATAAGTCCCACTTCTAAGACCATTTTCCTGCCCTGCACAAACTCAACAGGACTACACACCAGTCCCACTTCTAAGACCTTATTCCTGCCTTGCACAGACCCAACAAAACTACACACGTCCCAATTCTAAAACCTTATTCCTGCCCTGCACAGACACAACAGAACTACACAACTATCCCACTGCTAAGAACTTATTCCTGCCCTGCACAGACCCAACAGAACTACACATCAGTCCCACTTCTAAGAGGACCTTATTCCTGCCCTGCACAGACCCAACAGAACTACACACCAGTCCCACTTCTAAGACCAAATTCCTGCCCTGCACAGACCCAACAGAACTACAAACCAGTCCCACTTGTAAGACATTATTCCTGCCCTGCACAGACCCAAAAGAACTACATACAAGTCCCACTTCTAAGACCTTATTCCTGCCCTGCACAGACCCAAAAGAACTACATACAAGTCCCACTTCTAAGTAGACCTTATTCCTGCCCTGAACAGACCCAACAGAACTACACACCAATCACACTTCTAAGACCTTATTCCTGCCCGGCACAGACTCAACAGAACTACACACCAGTGCCATTTCTAAGACCTTATTTCTGCCCTGCACAGACCCAGCAGAACTACACACCAGTCCCACTTCTAAGACATTATACCTGCCCTGCACAGACCCAACAGAACTACACACCAGTCCCACTTCTAAGACCTTATACCTGCCCTGCACAGACCCAAAAGAACTACACACCAGTTCCACTTCTAAGCTGATCTTATTCCTGCCTTGCACAGACCCAACAGAACTACACACCAGTCCCACTTCTAAGCAGACCTTTTCCTGCCCTGCACAGACCCAACAGAACTACACACCAGTCCCACTTCTAAGCAGACCTTTTCCTGCCCTGCATAGACCCAACAGAACTACACACCAGCCCCACTTCTAAGACCTTATTCCTGCCCTGCACAGACCCGAAAGAACTACATACAAGTCCCACTTCTAAGCAGACCTTATTCCGGCCCTGCACAGACCCAACAGAACTACACACCAATCACACTTCTAATGCCTTATTCCTGCCCGGCACAGACTCAACAGAACTACACACCAGTGCCATTTCTAAGACCTTATTTCTGCCCTGCACAGACCCAGCAGAACTACACACCAGTCCCACTTCTAAGACATTATACCTGCCCTGCACAGACCCAACAGAACTACACACCAGTCCCACTTCTAAGATCGTATACCTGCCCTGCACAGACCCAACAGAACTACAAACCAGTCCCACTTCTAAGACCTTAGTCCTGCCCTGCACAGACCCAACATAATTAACCACACCAGTCCCACTTGTAAGACCGTATTCCTGCCCTGCACAGACTCAACAGAACTACACACCAGTCCCACTTCTAAGCAGACCTTTTCCTGCCCTGCACAGACCCAACAGAACTACACACCAGTCCCACTTCTAAGCAGACCTTTTCCTGCCCTGCATAGACCCAACAGAACTACACACCAGCCCCACTTCTAAGACCTTATTCCTGCGCTGCACAGACCCGAAAGAACTACATACAAGTCCCACTTCTAAGCAGACCTTATTCCGGCCCTGCACAGACCCAACAGAACTACACACCAATCACACTTCTAATGCCTTATTCCTGCCCGGCACAGACTCAACAGAACTACACACCAGTGCCATTTCTAAGACCTTATTTCTGCCCTGCACAGACCCAGCAGAACTACACACCAGTCCCACTTCTAAGACATTATACCTGCCCTGCACAGACCCAACAGAACTACACACCAGTCCCACTTCTAAGACTGTATACCTGCCCTGCACAGACCCAACAGAACTACAAACCAGTCCCACTTCTAAGACCTTAGTCCTGCCCTGCACAGACCCAACATAATTAACCACACCAGTCCCACTTGTAAGACCGTATTCCTGCCCTGCACAGACTCAACAGAACTCCACACCAGTCCCACTTCTAAGAGGACATTATTTCTGCCCTGCACAGACCCAACAGAACTACACACCAGTCCCACTTCTAAGCAGACCTTATTCCTGCCCTGCACAGACCCAACAGAACTACACACCAGTCCCACTTCTAAGCCGACCTTATTTCTGCCCTGCACAGACCCAACAGAACTACACACCAGTCCCACTTCTAAGAGGACATTATTTCTGCCCTGCACAGACCCAACAGAACTACACACCAGTCCCACTTCTAAGCAGACCTAACTCCTGCCCTGCACAGACCCAACAGAACTGCATATTAGTTCTACTTCTAAGCAGACCTTATTCCTGCCCTGAACAGACCCAACAGAACTACAAACCAGTCCCACTTCTAAGACATTATTCCTGCCCTGCATAGACCCAACAGAACTACACACCAGCCCCACTTCTAAGACCTTATTCCTGCCCTGCACAGACCCAAAAGAACTACATACAAGTCCCACTTCTAAGCAGACCTTATTCCTGCCCTGCACAGACCCAACAGAACTACACACCAGTGCCAATTCTAAACAGACCTTATTGCTGCACTGCACAGACCCAACAGAACTACACACCAGTCCCACTTCTAAGCAGACCTTATTTCTGCCCTGCACAGACCCAAAAGAACTACACACCAGCCCCACTTCTAAGACCTCATTCCTGCCCTGCACAGACTCAAAAGAACTACATATAAGTCCCACTTCTAAGACCATTTTCCTGCCCTGCACAAACTCAACAGGACTACACACCAGTCCCACTTCTAAGACCTTATTCCTGCCTTGCACAGACCCAACAAAACTACACACGTCCCAATTCTAAAACCTTATTCCTGCCCTGCACAGACACAACAGAACTACACAACTATCCCACTGCTAAGAACTTATTCCTGCCCTGCACAGACCCAACAGAACTACACATCAGTCCCACTTCTAAGAGGACCTTATTCCTGCCCTGCACAGACCCAACAGAACTACACACCAGTCCCACTTCTAAGACCAAATTCCTGCCCTGCACAGACCCAACAGAACTACAAACCAGTCCCACTTGTAAGACATTATTCCTGCCCTGCACAGACCCAAAAGAACTACATACAAGTCCCACTTCTAAGACCTTATTCCTGCCCTGCACAGACCCAAAAGAACTACATACAAGTCCCAATTCTAAGTAGACCTTATTCCTGCCCTGAACAGACCCAACAGAACTACACACCAATCACACTTCTAATACCTTATTCCTGCCCGGCACAGACTCAACAGAACTACACACCAGTGCCATTTCTAAGACCTTATTTCTGCCCTGCACAGACCCAACAGAACTACACACCAGTCCCACTTCTAAGACCTTATTCCTGCCCTGCACAGACCCAACAGAACTACACACCAGTCCCACTTCTAAGACCTTATACCTGCCCTGCACAGACCCAAAAGAACTACACACCAGTTCCACTTCTAAGCTGATCTTATTCCTGCCTTGCACAGACCCAACAGAACTACACACCAGTCCCACTTCTAAGCAGACCTTTTCCTGCCCTGCACAGACCCAACAGAACTACACACCAGTCCCACTTCTAAGCAGACCTTTTCCTGCCCTGCACAGACCCAACAGAACTACACACCAGTCCCACTTCTAAGACCTTATTCCTGCCCTGCACAGACCCGAAAGAACTACATACAAGTCCCACTTCTAAGCAGACCTTATTCCGGCCCTGCACAGACCCAACAGAACTACACACCAATCACACTTCTAATGCCTTATTCCTGCCCGGCACAGACTCAACAGAACTACACACCAGTGCCATTTCTAAGACCTTATTTCTGCCCTGCACAGACCCAGCAGAACTACACACCAGTCCCACTTCTAAGACATTATACCTGCCCTGCACAGACCCAACAGAACTACACACCAGTCCCACTTCTAAGACCGTATACCTGCCCTGCACAGACCCAACAGAACTACAAACCAGTCCCACTTCTAAGACCTTAGTCCTGCCCTGCACAGACCCAACATAATTAACCACACCAGTCCCACTTGTAAGACCGTATTCCTGCCCTGCACAGACTCAACAGAACTACACACCAGTCCCACTTCTAAGCAGACCTTTTCCTGCCCTGCACAGACCCAACAGAACTACACACCAGTCCCACTTCTAAGCAGACCTTTTCCTGCCCTGCATAGACCCAACAGAACTACACACCAGCCCCACTTCTAAGACCTTATTCCTGCGCTGCACAGACCCGAAAGAACTACATACAAGTCCCACTTCTAAGCAGACCTTATTCCGGCCCTGCACAGACCCAACAGAACTACACACCAATCACACTTCTAATGCCTTATTCCTGCCCGGCACAGACTCAACAGAACTACACACCAGTGCCATTTCTAAGACCTTATTTCTGCCCTGCACAGACCCAGCAGAACTACACACCAGTCCCACTTCTAAGACATTATACCTGCCCTGCACAGACCCAACAGAACTACACACCAGTCCCACTTCTAAGACTGTATACCTGCCCTGCACAGACCCAACAGAACTACAAACCAGTCCCACTTCTAAGACCTTAGTCCTGCCCTGCACAGACCCAACATAATTAACCACACCAGTCCCACTTGTAAGACCGTATTCCTGCCCTGCACAGACTCAACAGAACTACACACCAGTCCCACTTCTAAGACCTTATTTCTGCCATGCACAGACCCAACAGAACTACACACCAGTCCCACTTCTAAGCAGACCATTTTCCTGCCCTGCACAGACTCAACAGGACTACACACCAGTCCCACTTCTAAGACCTTATTCCTGCCTTGCACAGACCCAACAAAACTACACACCAATCCCACTGCTAAGAACTTATTCCTGCCCTGCACAGACTCAACAGAACTACACATCAGTCCCACTTCTAAGAGGACCTTATTTCTGCCATGCACAGACCCAACAGAACTACACACCAGTCCCACTTCTAAGAGGACCTTATTGCTGCACTGCACAGACCCAACAGAACTACACACCAGTCCCACTTCTAAGCAGACCTTATTCCTGCCCTGCACAGACCCAACAGAACTACACACCAGTCCCACTTCTAAGACCTAACTCCTGCCCTGCACAGACCCAACAGAACTGCATATTAGTTCTACTTCTAAGCAGACCTTATTCCTGCCCTGAACAGACCCAACAGAACTACAAACCAGTCCCACTTCTAAGACATTATTCCTGCCCTGCATAGACCCAACAGAACTACACACCAGCCCCACTACTAAGACCTTATTCCTGCCCTGCACAGACCCAAAAGAACTACATACAAGTCCCACTTCTAAGCAGACCTTATTCCTGCCCTGCACAGACCCAACAGAACTACACACCAGTGCCAATTCTAAACAGACCTTATTGCTGCACTGCACAGACCCAACAGAACTACACACCAGTCCCACTTCTAAGCAGACCTTATTTCTGCCCCGCACAGACCCAACAGAACTACACACCAGTCCCACTTCTAAGCATACTTATTTATTGTTCTAAATGCTAAATGTAAAGAGCTAAGCATCCATTAATAAACGAGGGCAGTGTAAACTATAATCTATTAGATTGACCTATTTTATGTATCCATTGGGTGCCTAACACCCCTTTAATTGTATATAAGAATTTATATTTTATTAGGATACTCTCTATACTGGAAAAACGCAGAAAAACAATTTAAAAAAGGTATGCTGACTTTTTAACTCAGTTACAAAATTACAGTACTTTATTGTTATTACTATCTAGTGGTCCAGATCAAATAGTTCCTAGACTTATACAGTACTATAATACTGATTATAAACAAATCAACTCTAATATATCAGCCTATACTGATGATCCTGTAAACACAGGATACACTGATAATCATAGAGTTGAAAAAAAGAATTTGAGATAAAACAGCTCACAATAAATGTATTAAAAACAAACTGTATCGTGGAAACCTAGGCATTCTATATCTCCCAAAAATATGGAATCTTTACAGTCAATAAAGCAACTATATATTTGTGCAAGAAAAAAAAATCTTTGCATCATAATAATAGGGATATAATAGAAAAAAGTGGTAGAATAAATGAGAGGATAATAACATGTAGCAAATAAACAATACTTGCGATTCAGTTCCCTCTCGCCACGTTTCTTTTATCCCTTAATAGGAAAAAAAAGTTGATAAAAGGTCCTTAAAGCCTTATTAGGGAGATAGGAGCCTTTTCCACTTGAAAAACTAGGTGCCAACAGTCCGCTTCGTCCTTTTACAGGACTTTCTCTGAGGCTATACTGCTCTGGCTTTTAAAGCCTGTTACTTCCTGATTTAGCGTAGTTACGTAATGACATACGCGTCTCACGCGATGACGTCACTGTCATGAATCACCCAGGGGCCATATTGGATTTGGTGTGAACTATGCTGGGGCCATTTTGTGACTGGCAGCAGTGGCCATTTTGGGCTGGATTATCTTACACATGCTGGTGCCATGTGGAAGAACAAAAGATTTGGGCACAAAGTTACTGCTTGTAAATGGTATGAATAGGGGGTTCCACTGTCACCATTAAATAAAGTCAGCATTACTGCATAAAATGGATTGACGTGGAAAACTTGCCCCACCCTGATACCATGTGGGAATGGGGAAATATGGTTATAGGTTATTAATATGTTAGTATTATATTGTATATTGTATTGGGGAGTGATAGCTATGTTTTAATTAGTCAACCCTTCCCCATTGTATAAACTCTCAGTCAGAAGTTGGCCATATGGTCTTTAGAGTAAACACTTGAAGTGATAGCAAGGCCAGAACAAAGAGATTTGCCAGACTGCCAGGCACCGTAGGACAATGGTATAGTACAGGGTCTTCCAGCCTCAATACTAGGGCCTGGGCCATAGCAAAGAGATGTGTCTCTGTTGACTGCCAGCGCCCAAATGACTCTGTTAGCCACACCTAGTGGGCGGCCCAGGGGAGGGGTCTGGAAGTTCCCAGAGCTTACCTCTAGTCCATTGGCTAGAGGTAATAAAATTACTCTGGAGATTACCCCATTGGCCAAGAGGAAGATAAGGGTTGGACAAAGGGGTAGCCACTCCCTGTACTGGTTTTGTGAGTTGTTTAAATACTTGTGAAAAAATAAAGAAGTTGTTCATAATTTTCATCAAGACGTGGTGTGTAGATGTATTATTTACCCGGGGACTTATGCTTGCAGTAAGATTCGTCAGACTTACTGTCAATATTGCTCAGTCTAAACCAAGGGCTGAGACATGATGTTCCTGTACTCAAAGCTACTCCAAGGTCCAGAGTAACCCAAATCAAGTCAGCAGACCCCAGCCAGAGAGTGGGTCGTGACAATTGTTGGCACAGTGGTGGGGTACTCTGAGAAGGACCAGAAAATGGAGCAGATGGAAGCAGAGGACTACAGACTACTCCTGCTAAATCAATGGATGGCATTCATGCAAGTATGGCATGGCCATGAGCTGGCAAGCTGGTTGGAGGAACTGGTAGAGAAAGAGATGGACTTGGAGGAACAGTACCTTGCCAGGATAGAGTCCTTGGGTGACCGGAGAGAGGATCTCTATTTTCGTTTGGATCTAGAATATGGGGTCGGTGAGATTCTGAATGGTGATCCGGAATGTGGCATGGGAACTGCAAGGAGGCATAATAACTTGTTTGTTGAACGCTGCCGGGGTCTGGGACTGGAAGCATGGTTCCCGGAGGCTCCTTTGCTGGAACCCCTGATTCAGCAAGAGCTGCAACTGGAGGCTGAGTATGTGGAATTGTGGGATGCGATACCCAAGAATTATTTTTACAACTCAGACGGTATGTACCAGAGTGAGTATGCTCACTGGAACTGGGGAGAGGCATTTCTAGACTGTAAACAAAGTGAGGAGTGGGAAGGGGTAAACACTGTTCCTTTGCCAACTCCTGGGGATGGAGAATGTTTGCCCCTAGAACATGCAGTAACTGTGTCAGGGCCTAGTCACCAACCCAAAGAGCCAGAGACCCAGTGGAATGTTCCCTGGGTGGGGTCAGATAATCCATGTCTGCCCCCTGATACCCCAAGAGATTTAATCCCAGAGGAAGTGGGAACTGCTCACAAGCTAGGGCCAGATAAGTTAAGTCTGCCCTCAGAAGTTCTAGGCAAAGTGTGTTGGCCAGAACTGCTAATGGAGCCAGAGGCTCTGGATTATTATGTGATGGACGGGGGGAAGGGAGCCTTAGAGGCCAGGCTGGAAGGGAATGATGAGATTCCCCAGCCTGCATCAGATAACCACTGTCTGTACCCTGACAGTCCAGGGGAGTTGTCCCCAGAGGTGCTAGTGAAGCACAGAGCCCAGGAGGGTTGTGTAAGAGACTGTGGGGAGGGAAAGGAATTGGTTTCTGGCTACAGGGAACCTGACCTCACACAGCAAGAGAGTGCCAGGGGCACAAAGAGCCAGGCGGGGGCAGCAAGCATGCCAGCCTTGGCAAAAGCATTATGGGTGCAGAGTGGCACCATGAAAGAGGGTGTACCAAGTGGGGAGATACCCTGGATAACCATTGTCCAGGGGCCCACTGGAACAGACACCACTCCAAAGATCCAGTTCAACAGAAAGGACTGGGATAAAGTTGCTCAACCCCGGGCAATGGAGGAAGGTAAGCACAGCTTGGGTGGGAGCAGCGTAGCTCCCCAAGCAGCAACGGAAACAGCTGGACCAGAGGAAGAAAGCCAAGAGGAACGGTCCCTTTGCAATCCCATAGGCCCAGAGACTGTATTAGAGATCCCAGCCCATCGGTGGGGACTGGCTGGGGGGAACAGAGTTGCTATGGGACAGAAACTGTGGCCCACCTGTTGTACTCTGGGATACCAGATTATTGGGGAGGTACCCTGGACTATTTGGGTGGGTGTGAATGGGAAGAGCAATTTGCTCTATACAGTGGGAGCAAGGCCAAGGGCTGGGGAGGTTTTTACTCTGCACCTTGGGACAAACAAGAACTGGCATAGCATACAGAGGGCCAAACCAGCACATTCATGACTATCAGCGTAGCTGGAAAAATCAGGGATGTTTCCTGCCACGCTTGGGGAGGTGTTGTCATGAATCACCCAGGGGCCATATTGGATTTGGTGTGAACTATGCTGGGGCCATTTTGTGACTGGCAGCAGTGGCCATTTTGGGCTGGATTATCTTACACATGCTGGTGCCATGTGGAAGAACAAAAGATTTGGGCACAAAGTTACTGCTTGTAAATGGTATGAATAGGGGGTTCCACTGTCACCATTAAATAAAGTCAGCATTACTGCATAAAATGGATTGACGTGGAAAACTTGCCCCACCCTGATACCATGTGGGAATGGGGAAATATGGTTATAGGTTATTAATATGTTAGTATTATATTGTATATTGTATTGGGGAGTGATAGCTATGTTTTAATTAGTCAACCCTTCCCCATTGTATAAACTCTCAGTCAGGAGTTGGCCATATGGTCTTTAGAGTAAACACTTGAAGTGATAGCAAGGCCAGAACAAAGAGATTTGCCAGACTGCCAGGCACCGTAGGACAATGGTATAGTACAGGGTCTTCCAGCCTCAATACTAGGGCCTGGGCCATAGCAAAGAGATGTGTCTCTGTTGACTGCCAGCGCCCAAATGACTCTGTTAGCCACACCTAGTGGGCGGCCCAGGGGAGGGGTCTGGAAGTTCCCAGAGCTTACCTCTAGTCCATTGGCTAGAGGTAATAAAATTACTCTGGAGATTACCCCATTGGCCAAGAGGAAGATAAGGGTTGGACAAAGGGGTAGCCACTCCCTGTACTGGTTTTGTGAGTTGTTTAAATACTTGTGAAAAAATAAAGAAGTTGTTCATAATTTTCATCAAGACGTGGTGTGTAGATGTATTATTTACCCGGGGACTTATGCTTGCAGTAAGATTCGTCAGACTTACTGTCAATATTGCTCAGTCTAAACCAAGGGCTGAGACATGATGTTCCTGTACTCAAAGCTACTCCAAGGTCCAGAGTAACCCAAATCAAGTCAGCAGACCCCAGCCAGAGAGTGGGTCGTGACAGTCACTACGCAGCGTTATGTCAATTTCAATGAACTTTATTTAGCCTCTTTAAAGAGGCAAACTTTATTTAGCTTTATTGCGCAAATTGAAACACAAGAAACTTTATTTAATCTCGTTTTACTCTATTCAAGAATTCTATCTATATTGCTTTTAATTTCACCTTTTTGACTCATTTTAATTCTATATTAACCACTAGTTACCTAGAAGGAACACATAATTCTTAAAAAAGTGTTTAAATTATGTGAAAATGTATTAATGATGTCCTTGAAGGACACTAAACAATATATACTTCTCAAAGCTTCTACAGGCAAGCTATTGAGCTTATATTAGATATAAAGGTAATATAAAATTATTGGTGCAATTGTGATTTGTTGCATTATAATAATAATCAATTAATTTAGAAGTACTTATATAAGCTTAACTAATATTATCTCCCACATAACTACAAATGATAGATGTGCTAAATCAGATATATATCAATATCTAAATAGGTCTGGGACACCCAGATAAAGTGAATATCTAATGTATTTTTCTATAGGAAAAAGTGGTGACTTTGTATTACAATAAAGAAAAAAAATAGAAAAAAAGCCTCTAAAAGTAAAATTTTTAAAGCTACAAAAAAGCTGAGTAAAAATAACCTTCATTAAGGCCTTTCGGGTATTTGCAATCTAATGTGTATATCCATTTACTCTCCATTTGTAATATAAATCTATCTGTATCACCTCCTCTTGGACTAATCCATAGCCTCTCTAGAACTTGGAATTCATGGCCTATGGTTTATTTTCATGAAAGTATTTCATATGTCTTGAGACAGGAGTATCAAGGCCCTTTTTGATGGAGTACACATGTTCAAGTATTCTTTTTTTGAATTGGAGGAATGTTTTGCCTACATAGAATTAACGTATATTACGTTGGTGCTTTCACAATTCATGAAATTTTTAACTGGATACTTTTTGCCTTTTTTTTTTCATCTTCAAAGATCTTACTTGGCTGGATATACTGGCAGGCTCTACAATGACCGCATTTAAAAAGGCCCTTGGTTTCTGTTAACCAAGTCCTCTTTGGTTTCTTTGGGTTATAAAAGCTCTTAACTAGCGTATTCCTGTAAACTGAAAGCAGGAGGGTTTTGGGGAAACGTGATCCCCCTCATCTCTGGGTTGTGACAGACGGGGGAGCTCTTCCATTGTTAGTGTATTTGGGGGGGTTTCCAGAACGTTTTTGTTTTTTTGGAGGGCCCTTTCCTGGCCCAGAAGATGAAGACAATGGCTTCAATCAAGACTGAAGTGGACACTGATTTATACAATCAACATGGATAGCCCGATTAGTCCATGGATGAAGAATGAGGACTAGGGCTTTGTTGATCAGTTGTGTGGGTTACTTTTCATTTAAGCAACGGTAGGGTTGTTTTTAGTTTACCATGGGGATCTACATAGACCACATGGTACCTACGGTTAATTTTAGTTTAAAGACATAGGACCTTATTAAATTCGAGCTGCGGATGAATTCGTATCTCGCAAAGGCCCATCGTAAGTCGATTTACGATATCCGAGTCGACTTGCGATTGACTTGCGTAATTTCGGACTACTTTGCCGAGATTTGCCTCCGATAAGCGCTACGTAGTAAGTAGCGGACAAGAATTCCTTGCGTAGACGCTCGTATCTCGCAAATTCGCTAAGTGCACAAAAAACCCACGTAAAATGGTTTACGCATTACGTACAGACAACTTAAAAATCTAAAAGTGAGTTTAACAGAGGAAAAGCATGGAAGGCCATTACAATTGATTTAACCATCCCCTCCCCCCACCAAAGCCAAGGCATTATACAACCAATTAGTTGTTACATTTTGAATGAAAAGCCATGCTGCAGCTTACATAAACCAAAATTAAAGACACACTACCTGATTACATAAAAACACTAAAACATCAAGAAAATGCAATATTAACCCTGTTATTTTGTATACATGTTGCTCATCACATCTACATTTGGGAACACAAATATGGGGCACATGGAGAATGTGAATATGTCCTGTTCAGTCTTTCGGTCGGGTCCGACTCTGACCCTCTGTCACTGCTTTCTTACAAAGTTCCTATGCTGGTGAGACCGGAGTGGATTGTCAGTTCTGCTGTCACTCTCCCACCCACAATGACCCTTAATGGGATAGCTCACAGCTTCATTGAAATACACAATACCTCTTGTTTGGTCTTTCGGTCGGGTCCGACTCTGACCCTCTGGCACTGCTTTCTTACAAGGTTCCTATGCCGGTGAGACCGGAGTGGGTTGTCAGTTCCTTCCCCAGTGGTTTGGGATTTGGCCCTGCATTCAGCTTTCCCTCTCACCCCCACAATGACCCTTAATAAGATAGCTCACAGCTTCATTGAAATACACAATACCTCTTGTTTGGTCTTTCGGTCGGGTCCGACTCTGACCCTCTGTCACTGCTTTCTTACAAGGTTCCTATGCCGGTGAGACCGAGTGGGTTGTCAGTTCCTTCCCCAGTGGTTTGGGATTTGGCCCTGCATTCAGCTTTCCCTCTCACCCCCACAATGACCCTTAATAAGATAGCTCACAGCTTCATTGAAATACACAATACCTCTTGTTTGGTCTTTCGGTCGGGTCCGACTCTGACCCTCTGTCACTGCTTTCTTACAAGGTTCCTATGCCGGTGAGACCGGAGTGGGTTGTCAGTTCCTTCCCCAGTGGTTTGGGATTTGGCCCTGCATTCAGCTTTCCCTCTCACCCCCACAATGACCCTTAATAAGATAGCTCACAGCTTCATTGAAATACACAATACCTCTTGTTTGGTCTTTCGGTCGGGTCCGACTCTGACCCTCTGTCACTGCTTTCTTACAAGGTTCCTATGCCGGTGAGACCGGAGTGGGTTGTCAGTTCCTTCCCCAGTGGTTTGGGATTTGGCCCTGCATTCAGCTTTCCCTCTCACCCCCACAATGACCCTTAATAAGATAGCTCACAGCTTCATTGAAATACACAATACCTCTTGTTTGGTCTTTCGGTCGGGTCCCACTCTGACCCTCTGGCACTGCTTTCTTACAAGGTTCCTATGCCGGTGAGACCGGAGTGGGTTGTCAGTTCCTTCCCCAGTGGTTTGGGATTTGGCCCTGCATTCAGCTTTCCCTCTCACCCCCACAATGACCCTTAATAAGATAGCTCACAGCTTCATTGAAATACACAATACCTCTTGTTTGGTCTTTCGGTCGGGTCCCACTCTGACCCTCTGGCACTGCTTTCTTACAAGGTTCCTATGCCGGTGAGACCGGAGTGGGTTGTCAGTTCCTTCCCCAGTGGTTTGGGATTTGGCCCTGCATTCAGCTTTCCCTCTCACCCCCACAATGACCCTTAATAAGATAGCTCACAGCTTC
This sequence comes from Discoglossus pictus, assembly GCA_027410445.1. Classification (NCBI taxonomy): domain Eukaryota; kingdom Metazoa; phylum Chordata; class Amphibia; order Anura; family Alytidae; genus Discoglossus; species Discoglossus pictus. The sequence goes on from CM050171.1 coordinate 21,480,548, forward strand.
ATTGAAATACACAATACCTCTTGTTTGGTCTTTCGGTCGGGTCCCACTCTGACCCTCTGGCACTGCTTTCTTACAAGGTTCCTATGCCGGTGAGACCGGAGTGGGTTGTCAGTTCCTTCCCCAGTGGTTTGGGATTTGGCCCTGCATTCAGCTTTCCCTCTCACCCCCACAATGACCCTTAATAAGATAGCTCACAGCTTCATTGAAATACACAATACCTCTTGTTTGGTCTTTCGGTCGGGTCCCACTCTGACCCTCTGGCACTGCTTTCTTACAAGGTTCCTATGCCGGTGAGACCGGAGTGGGTTGTCAGTTCCTTCCCCAGTGGTTTGGGATTTGGCCCTGCATTCAGCTTTCCCTCTCACCCCCACAATGACCCTTAATAAGATAGCTCACAGCTTCATTGAAATACACAATACCTCTTGTTTGGTCTTTCGGTCGGGTCCGACTCTGACCCTCTGGCACTGCTTTCTTACAAGGTTCCTATGCCGGTGAGACCGGAGTGGGTTGTCAGTTCCTTCCCCAGTGGTTTGGGATTTGGCCCTGCATTCAGCTTTCCCTCTCACCCCCACAATGACCCTTAATAAGATAGCTCACAGCTTCATTGAAATACACAATACCTCTTGTTTGGTCTTTCGGTCGGGTCCACTCTGACCCTCTGGCACTGCTTTCTTACAAGGTTCCTATGCCGGTGAGACCGGAGTGGGTTGTCAGTTCCTTCCCCAGTGGTTTGGGATTTGGCCCTGCATTCAGCTTTCCCTCTCACCCCCACAATGACCCTTAATAAGATAGCTCACAGCTTCATTGAAATACACAATACCTCTTGTTTGGTCTTTCGGTCGGGTCCCACTCTGACCCTCTGGCACTGCTTTCTTACAAGGTTCCTATGCCGGTGAGACCGGAGTGGGTTGTCAGTTCCTTCCCCAGTGGTTTGGGATTTGGCCCTGCATTCAGCTTTCCCTCTCACCCCCACAATGACCCTTAATAAGATAGCTCACAGCTTCATTGAAATACACAATACCTCTTGTTTGGTCTTTCGGTCGGGTCCCACTCTGACCCTCTGGCACTGCTTTCTTACAAGGTTCCTATGCCGGTGAGACCGGAGTGGGTTGTCAGTTCCTTCCCCAGTGGTTTGGGATTTGGCCCTGCATTCAGCTTTCCCTCTCACCCCCACAATGACCCTTAATAAGATAGCTCACAGCTTCATTGAAATACACAATACCTCTTGTTTGGTCTTTCGGTCGGGTCCCACTCTGACCCTCTGGCACTGCTTTCTTACAAGGTTCCTATGCCGGTGAGACCGGAGTGGGTTGTCAGTTCCTTCCCCAGTGGTTTGGGATTTGGCCCTGCATTCAGCTTTCCCTCTCACCCCCACAATGACCCTTAATAAGATAGCTCACAGCTTCATTGAAATACACAATACCTCTTGTTTGGTCTTTCGGTCGGGTCCCACTCTGACCCTCTGGCACTGCTTTCTTACAAGGTTCCTATGCCGGTGAGACCGGAGTGGGTTGTCAGTTCCTTCCCCAGTGGTTTGGGATTTGGCCCTGCATTCAGCTTTCCCTCTCACCCCCACAATGACCCTTAATAAGATAGCTCACAGCTTCATTGAAATACACAATACCTCTTGTTTGGTCTTTCGGTCGGGTCCCACTCTGACCCTCTGGCACTGCTTTCTTACAAGGTTCCTATGCCGGTGAGACCGGAGTGGGTTGTCAGTTCCTTCCCAGTGGTTTGGGATTTGGCCCTGCATTCAGCTTTCCCTCTCACCCCCACAATGACCCTTAATAAGATAGCTCACAGCTTCATTGAAATACACAATACCTCTTGTTTGGTCTTTCGGTCGGGGCCCACTCTGACCCTCTGGCACTGCTTTCTTACAAGGTTCCTATGCCGGTGAGACCGGAGTGGATTGTCAGTTCTGCTGTCACTCTCCCACCCACAAGCGCAGCAAACACACACAGAAGGTTTGCAGAGGCACAATGAGCACCAGCCAACTCACCTCCATCAGGGGTAATTGCCACTTCTCTTATCCAAGGAAGTCCCACGACATTGCTGGTGGCCATGTGCCAAGATGACCATTCATTCCCATTTGGTGACCTCCCATTATGTTCTGCTATTCATCAATTTACATTAGTTTCGATTGCTAAGTGATGTTGGGGAAGTGCGTGTGAGAGCAGAATTGACAGACAAATCAATAATCACTGGAGAAGGAACTGACAACCCACTGCAGTATCACCTATCATCACCCTTTTAGGCCCACAGGGGAATGTTCCTACTCCCCATTCCCGCAAATTGTACTTGGCCTGTGCATTAACCCTTTATTATGCATAGATTGTAGATCACTTAGATGCATTATATGATATCTAATGCTATTAGGACTATTATTCCTCTTAGTATGTATGGATCTATTGCAGGTTAACTAGTGCTCATTAGTTTACAGCTATAGTAATGTGACACTAATGTGATGCATGTGGATGTCCCCTAACCCCAACCATTGAAAACACACCGACATGGGGAGAACAGAATAACACAGCTTTATTTTTGGACACAGACCACAATCAGCAGTGGTCAAGACTGTGCATCAGACGTACTTTGTGGACACAGACCACAATCAGCAGTGGTCAAACTGTGCATTCACAGAACGGTATAACAAAACTTTATTTTTGGACACAGACCACAATCAGCAGTGGTCAAGACTGTGCATTAATATCATGGGTGTGGTGTGGGCGGGTCCCGAGAGAGCAAGGGGCTAAATTAAAAAAAGGGGATACCTACAGGGGTCAATCTAATAGTCTAGAATAAGCATGATGCATAGCACCTACCAGGGTCACATGCTGCAACCGGAACCAGAAATCTCTCCATTTAACTGAAGAAACCATTAGAGTGCACGGCACTTACAACTTGTCTGGATCTGTTCAATTGAACAAATGATTCAACCTCTGGACTGTGTAATCCAATCCAGTTTCACACATACAGTATGGTGTGTGAAATTGCCCACAAAAATGAATGGTCAACAAAAAACAAAAAAGGCGGAGGAGGCTAAAAAAAAATAATGACAATGCATGTACAGTAAAGTGCTAAATACTGTACCAATATACCAACTCACCTGATTCCCATCTGCAAGCATTACTAACTATTAGCTAGGTCTATGGATAATGAGTAATATGGGCAAATACCCATTAATATGGACAGGACACAAAGGCCAGCAGCCACATTCACTGTTTCTTACATCAGACCCAAAGATCTGTTCTCAGACCGATATTGAGGTCAGGATCACATGCTTTATTAGTGCATATATTAATGCTGGCTGTCATTAACATGCCATTGTGAGACTTTGCAAGTCCACCGCCATAGCGGTATTAGTCTACATTTCAGCTAACAACAATCATGTCTGAGATATCTGGCAATATGATAGCTTTAAGATTGTGGGAGCTACATGTTAAGGAGGGGGCTGTCATTGGAGTAATGTCTACCTGAGAGGAACTGGGAAAACCTTACGCCTCATATAATTCCTCCACTATGCTTGCAGATGCAGGAGATGCCTTCATGGGCCTGAATTGTACCTAAAACAAATGGAAAGAAAAACATAAGAGAAAACATAAAATCTAAGGGCCTAAAAAAAAAGGGGACTGCAGCATCCCTTTCCAACAGCATTCCCAAGTGACCATCAATTGGTGGCATGCTCAACCGAACCCTACGTGTCCACAGAGAAGAGGATCATGGACCATGTGATGGGAGGTAGCCATCTGCATACAAAATGTCACCATCACATAGGCAAAGATCCAAAACTCTGTAGCCAGGCTAGATGAGGTCAGCATTGTGACCAATAGATTGTCACTGAGGAGTGCTGTTGAGAAGCACAATTATGTCCACAGCCCCTAGGTCCTCCTCCGCCTGGGCACAGGACCTGCATCGTCCGCGGGCCGGACGCCGTCTCCTTGGTGGTGGGGGAGCAGGAGGAGGTAGTGGCACCACGGGTGGTGGTGGCGGCGGAGGCATGGTGGAAGGAGAGGAGGGGCCAGGCTGCTGTTGGCTGGTGACCTGCCCCGTTCCCAGCAGCCTGACCAAATGCTGCTCCAGCCTCCGATGATGGCTCCTCTCCTCCCTAAAGCGCCTGTCCAGGCTGCGCCTCATGCCAGAGATGTTGGCATCAATCCTATTCACGGCGGCCAACAACTCCAGCAGCGCAGCCTCGGTCGTTGGTGGTGGGGGCTCGGGTCCTGCTGGCAGGGCCGGGTGGGAAGATGGCGGGACAGAGTGGGGAGGATCTGGGACCCGGCTGGAGACAGGGGCTCTGATGTTGTTGTCCCCGGTGGCTCAGAGTGTGGGGAAGGAGGAGCTGTGGCATATTCCACTCCTTCTGAGGGCCCCGGCGAGATGGCAAGTCTTTGGAGGAGGGGGACAGTCGGGCTCTGGACAGGGGGGCTGTCAACGACCACGACCTCCCCCTCCGAAGAGCCAGGGCCCTCGGATGAGCCTGTAGCCTCCTCCCCCTGAGCGGTCTCCTGCGGGGCGGGGGCTGACGGCCCCGCTCGTGGCTCATCACTGGACCCAGACCTCCTACTGGATGCTGAAATAGAGAAAAGAAAGGTACATGTCATTAGTATGCTGATCAATACATTGATATGTTTTCACTCCTAACTATCTGACATCTAGGCCTGAACATGGATGATTCTCCTAATTGCAACTCCCATTAGCTCTCATTTGCTAGATTGGATCTATTCTTTGGTTTCTTGTCTTGACCTCTCCTGGCTCCTAACACTGTCTGGATTTTGCCTGCGGTTTCACTCCTAACTATCTGACATCTAGGCCTGAACATGGATGATTCTCCTAATTGCAACTCCATTAGCTCTCATTTGCTAGATTGGATCTATTCTTTGGTTTCTTGTCTTGACCTCTCCTGGCTCCTAACACTGTCTGGATTTTGCCTGCGGTTTCACTCCTAACTATCTGACATCTAGGCCTGAACATGGATGATTCTCCTAATTGCAACTCCCATTAGCTCTCATTTGCTAGATTGGATCTATTCTTTGGTTTCTTGTCTTGACCTCTCCTGGCTCCTAACACTGTCTGGATTTTGCCTGCGGTCTGTAACTGCATAGGCTGCATTGGGCGCACCAGTACATGGACTCTATTGCTTAATTACTCTTGGGGTGGCCAGGAATGACAGTGATTTGTCAGCTTCATGGATTTAATGATACATCCATCCATCCCTTGTTAATTCCATGGAGCTGACATGTCAGTGTCCTTGTTGGTCACCATGTGTAGTGTGTGTGATGCACATGTGGTGGCATGTTGGTGTATGTGATATTCACCTGAACTGGAGGCTGGGTCGTGCTGGGCCACCGGGGATGAAGCTCCAGCTGCGGGCGATGGTCCTAGAAAGTCCCTTGCGATCCTCTCCCACTCCTTATAGGCGACACTGTGTCCCTCCGCTTCTCTGGCCATCTTCCTTTTCACCGTGGCCCTGATATCCACATATCTGTGCTTCAAGGACCTCAAGCCCCTAGGAACCGTGGACACCTCCTTCATCACTTCCACTACCTCCTTCCAAGCCTGAGCCTTAGGCCCAGGCTTCGCTTCCCTTGCCACAAGGATGACGGGCCGGTCACGGATCGCACCCAGGAGGACCATATTCTCCTGGGGCGTATAATTACGGGCCCTGCGCCTGCCCTTGCCAATAGCCCCTTGCTCTCTCGACTGTGCTGGGGGACCCTGGCCTCCCTGCACTCTTCCTGAGGCCTGTCCCTTCCCCAAACTACCCCGCCCCCTGGGAACAGGCCCCTTCCCCTCTGTCCCTCCTCTACAAGTGCCTCTGTCTCCCTCCTCCTCCTCCTCCTCCTCCCCCCCCCCTCTGGGGACCACTCCTCCTCCTCCTGGGACACCTCCTCCTCTGGGGACACCTCCTCCTCTGGGGACACCTCCTCCACCCCCTCCGGGGACACCTCCTCCTCTGGGGACACCTCCTCCTCCGGGGACACCTCCTCCACCTCTCCTCCACCCTCCACTACACTCTCCTCACTCTCCTCACTCTCCGCTCCTCTCCTCTCCTCCTCTCTCCACCTATCTCCTCCCTCCATGCTCAAATAATACAAAAATAAGGATAACTCAAAATAAGTGTAACTGTTATATATGTGAAGGAAACAAAAGTGTATGTTCTATGTGTTTTTACTAACTGTTGGGGGATGCGGTGCAAAGGTTGGGGGGGGGGAGGTGTGTGTTGTGTGTCCTAACGCTATGTATGTCTCTATGTGTCTTTAATCTATGTGTCAGGCAAATATGTGTAATGTGTAAATATGTGTAACTCTTACGTGTAAATATGCTAGTAATAAAATACAAAGAAATCAAAAAGAGTGCGCCTACAAATCAAAAGAACGATAAAGAAATAAAAGTATTACTGGAATGTCTGTTGGAAAGAAAAGATGTGTGTGCTATGTGTATTTAATAAGTGGTGGGGGATGGGGTGTGTTGGGGGATGGGGTGTGGTGGGGGGAATGGGTGTGTGGGGTGTGTGTCCTAACTATATATATGTCTCTATGTGTGTTATTTAATCTATGTGTCTTGCAAATATGTGAAATCTGTAAATATGTGTAATGCTTAAATGGAAGGACTTATGAAATAGACAATGCAAAAAGAAAAAAATAACTAATCTCCCTCTCTCCAAAGTACTAATCAAACTCTCTCCCACCTGCTCCTGAAACTGCGTGCTAACTCCAATGGCTCTTACAACACAGTCAGCGCATGGGTTTGTATCACTCACATTTATAAGCTCATACTGTCAATCTAATTCTTAGCTCGTACGTGATTGGCTGAGAGGCGTGTCTCGCTAGGACGTCCCCTTATCAGCTTGCGAGCGCGCCAACAGACTCAGCCAATTACATACGCACGTATAGTGTCAGGCCGCCAAGTGCGTATGTAATTGGCTGAGAGTCCCAATACATACGCACTTGGCGTCCCGCGTTGGGCTTCTCAGCCAATTACATACGCACTTGGCGTCCCGCGTTGGGCTTCTCAGCCAATTACATACGCACTTGGCGTCCCGCGTTGGGCTTCTCAGCCAATTACATACGCACTTGGCGTCCCGCGTTGGGCTTCTCAGCCAATTACATACGCACTTGGCGTCCCGCGTTGGGCTTCTCAGCCAATTACATACGCACTTGGCGTCCCGCGTTGGGACAGCCAATTACATGCGGCCAAGTGCGTATGTAATAGGTTGAGAGGCTTCTTGACCTAAAATCATCAGCTGGAATGCCATGTAAAGATCCACAGGTGACCAATGGCAAAGCAGAAATTAACGTGCCTAATACCAGATCATGCAATCAACAAGCTATATAACCCCATCCCCAACAAGTCATCAGCATGTCTGAAACAGCATGGATGATCATGAGAGAGGGATGAGGGCTAGGATGAGTGGGCGTATGAGGTTGAGACGCTTTTGTGCAGCTCAACTAGCACAGTATGAAGACCAGGAAGCAAGGTGTGTGATTGAGGGGGTGATGGGGAGTGGCAGAGAGGAATGTCTGGGAGTGAATGAGGGTGTGAGTGGTGATGTGATCCATGCTGGGGCAGAACCAAGCCAGGCAAGGGAATTACCACAGGCCATGCCTAGTATCGTGGGGGTGGATCAGGGAGGAGAGAGAGCTCCAGTAGCACAGGGACAGAGGGATATAGGGCCACCTGCACCCAGGGAGGCTGACAATGTTGTCGGTGATCAGCTGCTGGGGGGAGTACAGGATGTGTTGGCTCAGGCAGAAGGGGGGGAGCCTGACCAGGAGCCTGACCAGGAGCCTGACCAGGAGCCTGACCAGGAGCCTGTGAGGAGGCGGGCACCCAATGTGTACAGGGAGAGACTCACATTAGAGGGGTTAACTGATGGGGAGGTGTATGAGCGTTTTCGGCTGACCCGTGCCAGTCTTGTGGAGCTCTATGAGGTTCTCAGAGCGGACCTTGAGCCTCGCTCACGGGCAAATAGAGCCATCCCAGGAATGACACGGATGTTAGTTGCAATACACCTCCTTGCTTCTGGGAGCTTTCAGACCACCCTGAGCATAGCCGGAGGAATGTCTCAGCCAAGCCTCTCGAATTGTCTGAGTGCATTCCTCCGTGCTATTGGTCGGAGAGCTGCCAGATACATCAGTTACCCTAACACTGCTGAAGAGATCTCGAAGGTGAAGTTCGATTTCTTCCAATTAGGAGGTATCCCCAATGTGCTTGGTGCTATTGACTGTACACACGTGGCACTGATACCTCCTAGAGAGCAAGAAGCGCTGTACAGAAATCGTAAGCATTATCATTCAATCAATGTACAGGTTGTTTGCGATGCGAACATGCGCATACAAGGTGTGTTTGCAGGCTTCCCGGGAAGTGCTCACGACGCCTATATCCTGCGAGCATCCGGAATATATCACATCTTTGAGTCCGGCAGATTTCCATCCGGATGGCTACTGGGTGAGTACACATTAGTAATGGCAGTCAACCATATCTTACTATGACTGGATACAATAACACATACGGTACATCATGTTTCCCTCTATTGATCTGATGTTCACATGTGCATTACGGAGTAATACGACCAAAGCCAGAACATAATAGCTCATTGCTGGCCAGAACCCTGTGTTAGCTTGGCCAAACAGTGAGCCCTTCAAGTCACTATATACAACCCTGCAGGTCTCTAGACCTGATTTCAGAATTCCCACCCCTCCAACTTGCACCTACATGTATATTGGCAAGGGCCAGATTAATGTAGCATATGTATCTATGTAAACACACACAGATATATGTATTTAACAATGACACTTCATTCTCTCTGTATTGTCGCAACTAGAAAGCATGATATGGTACAAACACACAGAAACAGTGATAACAGTATAACAATCATACTTTATTGCATACACAGAGTACAAACAGAAATAGACAGGAATGTGCATTAATATCATGTGTGTGTTGTGAAGAGATCCTAGTATGGCAAGGGGCTGTGGCAAATCTGAGGACATCTGAAGAGGAAACAGACAACATCATCAGGGTAATGCATAGCATCTCCTAGGGTCACATGTGGTCAGGACCCCACAGTAACCAACAGCATATAACACGACATCTAATCAACATAACCATTAATGCGCATACAACAACCATATGGTTGCCAGAATAAACAGACACTATAAAACAGGGATCATGTCATACTAAGCGATTTCACACACAGTGTGAATTGGTCAATAGATGATATGAATCTGGAAAACAGAGGTAGGAGGTGTTAGAACAATCATAAGCTGTTATTAGAGTACATTGTTTTTGCTTTTGACACTACTCTAAACCAACTAACATGAACATCATCTCCGAGCAGTAAGAACCATATGTATTCTATCCTGTTCAGTCAGCCTTCCAGGAAGATGCTTAGGATGTGGAATACGACAAGGCATGCTTCACTGTGAACACAATCCTTCAGAAAAATGTACTATCACTATCTATGTGGAATAGTTGTGCCATGCTGATATCACATCTCACTTCTAAATGGGTGGTACCAAGGCCAGACAGATTACACTGTTCACATTACCCCTAAACACATGCACATTGATCATGAAGTCAAACCCTTGAAATTGCCACTTTGGTTTAGATGACATGAAAAAACTGAAGCCAATTTCATAATGTTAACGGGATGGAATGCTATAAACTTATGTGGAATTGCTGGTTTGGATTAGCAGATAGTAATGGGACTGTGCAACTCGATAGCCTGGACACTGATCATTATAATGGAAGATCACACAGTCATGTTTCTTAGTGAAAAGATATGGAGTCATATATTTAATTTCAGAGCCATCTGCAGTGGGGAATAATCCTGATAGAATGCCCGTTGGGAACTGGGTTGAGCGTTTACTCACATGATGGTATTGTACTGCTCGAAGATGAAGAAAATGTCTTCATAGTTGTGTGATTTGGCTATTAACACCTACAAAGACAAAAACAATGTCTCATTCCGAACAATATTATGATTAAATACAGCATTTAAGCTCAAGGTCAATCCACATTGAACATCAATTGTTAAAATGTTCAACATAACCAGACATGTACACACTCTGTAGCCAATATTATGTCAACATGTATAACAATCTGTATTCTGTGAGGAGTGGTCAGGAGGCCCTCTCGGATGGTCCTAACACCTCCTACTCCGAGTTAGCGGCCCCCCACCGTCTGTGCCCGCGGCCCGTCTCCCTCTTCCACGCCTTGGTGTGGGATCAGGGGGTGCCACTACAGCAGGTGGCTGGGGTTCATGGGTGGGCGATGTCTGAGATGAGGAGGCAGACATTTCAGGTTGAGATTGGACCACCGAAGGCTGGAGAGGTATGGGCTGCCGACGGAGATTACGCAATAATGCGCGTCTCTCCCGGCTTGCGCGTTCCTCATATCTCTCCATCCTTCGGTTGTGCCTCCTCATCTCAGCATATATGGCCCGTGTGGTGGCTGAGATGACCCGATTTCCAGCCAGGATGGCCCTGCTGACTGCCAATTGATTAGCACTGATGGCCAGCATTTGACTTGAGAGCTGGCTTTGGGCCTGGTCCTCTTCATCAATGTGGGACATTATGTTCCGTAATTGGGCAGGGAGATGTGGCAGAGGACCTGGAGGTCTGGCGGCTGGCGGCTGGGCGGCCGGCGACTCCGCGGCCGGCGACTCCGCGGCCGGCGACTCCGCGGCCGGCGACTCCGCGGCCGGCGACTCCGCGGCCGGCGACTCCGCGGCACTTCCTCCCGGGGCACTTCCTCCCGGGGCACTTGGGGCCGGTGCACTTGGGGCCGGTGCACCTCCTCCCGGGGCACTTGGGGCCGGTGCACTTGGGGCCGGTGCACCTCCTCCCGGGGCACTTGGGGCCGGTGCACTTCCTCCCGGGGTACCTCCTCCCGGGGCACTTGGGGCCGGGGCACTTCCTCCCGGGGCACCCCCGGGGCACTTGGGGCCGGTGCACTTGTGGCCGGTGCACCTCCTCCCGGGGCACTTGGGGCCGGTGCACTTCCTCCCGGGGTACCTCCTCCCGGGGCACTTGGGGCCGGTGCACTTCCTCCCGGGGTACCTCCTCCCGGGGCACTTGGGGCCGGGGCACTTCCTCCCGGGGCACCTCCTCCCGGGGCACCTCCTCCCGGGGCACCTCCTCCCGGGCACTTCCTCCCGGGGCACCTCCTGCCGGGGCACCTCCTCCTGGGGCCCATGGTGGAGCCCAGGCTGAGTGCGGTGCCCCGTATGTCGGGGGAGCACAGTATGAGGGCTGTGCCCAGGGTGAGGGCTGTGCCCAGGGTGAGGGCTGTGCCCAGGGTGAGGGCTGTGCCCAGGGTGAGGGCTGTGCCCAGGGTGAGGGTGGAGCACCAGATGAGGGAGGAGCCCAGGATGAGGGAGGAGCCCAGGATGAGGGAGGAGCCCAGGATGAGGGAGGAGCCCAGGATGAGGGTGGAGCCGCTGAGGGTGGAGCCGCTGAGGGTGGAGCCGCTGAGAGAGGCACAGGATGGTGTGGCTGGTGCAGGCCCTGAGGTGGCCACGCCGAAGAGGGCCCGGGCATCACTTCCCGCTCCGTATGAGCAAGTGATGTGGATGGTCCCGGGCCCTCCTGAATGTCCTGGGCCACTTCAGCTCTTCCTGCCTCCTCCTCTTCTGAATCTGTGGATACTGCAATGGAATAAACATATATTTCAGTTGGTTGCCATACACAATTGCCAGCTATGCATTTACATATCATTGACATCATGGTCACCTGTGAGCGACTGTGGTGCTTGTGTTACACAGATCAGCCACGGGCTGCATAATGAGCATTGTGGATCATGGCTCATATGAATGTGTACTGCATGTGCCTCAGACACGTGCTCTGCTGCATCTGCTGTGCAGTGTGTGAGACTGACCAATCTGACCAGTTTCCAGCAATGGTTGTTAATATGCAGCTGAGACATGGGCCAGGTTAGGACAGTATATGACACACATGCAGTGCTACAGAGTCTGTATCCACATATGCCACACAGGCAAATTTTTATTCTCGATCGCAGTGGAGGCCAAAGTCAGGCCTGCAGTTGTGGATAGCCATGCTGCACCCAGCTGAGAATATCATTCTCCAAGTCATTAAGTCTAATTGACTCATCTGTTCACATAAAGGAAATCCACATATACAGGCCTGTGCGCAGCACAGCAAGTTTGACTTTGGACACCCTGCTCTATTGCAATTAATCTGGATATAATTAGAAATTGACATATCAGGGAGACAAATTATGAACATGATAGGTTTGCTACCAGGTCTGAAATGGTTATTGTCGCCCCATAAATTTTTAGTCAACCATAGGGCTTACAGTGCTATTGGATGTGAATTATCCCAGTGTGTGGGCAGGGGTGTAGGAGGCCATATAATTCTTGAGCAAGGGTGGGCAGGTTCGGGCCTGGAGGGCCACACAGGTGAGCCAATCGCCTTTTCAGTCATCCTGATTGTCTCACCTGTGCCCAAAAAGGATATCCTGAAAGTCCGGCATGTATGTGGCCCTCCTTACCCACCCCTGTTCTAGAGGGATACAGCTCATTATATACAACAGCCAGAACACAAGCCTATTTATACATACATACATACATACAGCATGATATCCTGAAAGTCCGGCATGTATGTGGCCCTCCTTACCCACCCCTGTTCTAGAGGGATACAGCTCATTATATACAACAGCCAGAACACAAGCCTATTTATACATACATACATACATACAGCATGATATCCTGAAAGTCCGGCATGTATGTGGCCCTCCTTACCCACCCCTGTTCTAGAGGGATACAGCTCATTATATACAACAGCCAGAACACAAGCCTATTTATACATACATACATACATACAGCATGATATCCTGAAAGTCCGGCATGTATGTGGCCCTCCTTACCCACCCCTGTTCTAGAGGGATACAGCTCATTATATACAACAGCCAGAACACAAGCCTATTTATACATACATACATACATACAGCATGATATCCTGAAAGTCCGGCATGTATGTGGCCCTCCTTACCCACCCCTGTTCTAGAGGGATACAGCTCATTATATACAACAGCCAGAACACAAGCCTATTTATACATACATACATACATACAGCATGATATCCTGAAAGTCCGGCATGTATGTGGCCCTCCTTACCCACCCCTGTTCTAGAGGGATACAGCTCATTATATACAACAGCCAGAACACAAGCCTATTTATACATACATACATACATACAGCATGATATCCTGAAAGTCCGGCATGTATGTGGCCCTCCTTACCCACACCTGTTCTAGAGGGATACAGCTCATTATATACAACAGCCAGAACACAAGCCTATTTATACATACATACATACATACAGCATGTTATCTGCAGGCTTTTAGCCAGCCCATCCCCCCACAATCTCAGCCAACCATGTGTGTGATATGATACTCACGTTGCAGGGTGTTAGCACAATCTGTGTCCACCTGCCCCGGTATTCCCACCACAGATTCAGAAGGGATGAAGCGCATCACTGTCCTCTCCCATTCCTTGTAAACAAAAGGGACCGCGGGCCCACCACCAGTCTGACGTGCTGCTGCTGCCTCATCGGACATCCTTCTTTTCACCGCCATCTTTAAATCATCAAATTTGTGCCGCACTAACCTCCAGTCCCTATTAGTAACCCCTACTGCCGACACAGCTCTGGCAATTTGGGACCAGGCCTGCTGCCTCTGGCTGGCATTAATGTCTCTGCCACCACATATAATTCCCTGGCGGGCACAGATTTCCCTGAGGAGAACCTGGATCTCCTCTGGGCTGTAATTGGGGGCCCTGGGCCTTGCCACAACCCGTTGCCTTACAGACGGTGCCTGGTCTTCCTCTTCTATCCCTGGGGCCGCTCCCTCATCCCCACTACTTCCCACCAAGGGATCAGGCCCCTGACCCTCTGCCCCTTCCACTAGAATTCCTAGCTCTGGGGGCACTTCCCTCCCCCCCTGCTCTCCTCCTTGCTCTCCTCCTCCTCTCCCTCGACCTCCTCCTCCTCTCCCTCCTCTCCCTCCTCCTCCTCTCCCTCCTCCTCCTCCTCCTCTCCTCCTCATCCTCCTCCTCTCCTCAGATGTTCTCCTCACTCTCCTCCGCGCCTCTCTTGCCTTACCACCTCCTCTCCTCTAAACTCCTCCAAAACAAAATTAACAATAAAGCAAGATGATCTTTGTGTTGGTTTAGGAGGTAAAAAAAGATGCAAGTATTATGTGTAGTATTATGTGTGGGGGGAGGGGGGGGGGGGAGGTCGTGGGGGGAGGGGGGGGTGTAGGTGTGCAGTGGCCTACCACTAGGTGTTGCTATGTGTACGTATTAATCTATGTGTGTGAATTATGTGATATCAGTAATTATGTGTATTGTAAACAAAGGGTTAAATTATCTGCTAGTTCAAAATTGAAATTCTCTCCTCTCTCCTCTCTCTTCTCTCTCTCTCCTTGCTCTCCAAAAACCCACCAACGCCTAGACCTGTGTGTCTACTTGCAAAAGCTCCAGCACAGTCAATTATGTTCTGTTTTTGGCTCCCTTTTAAAGGCATACTGCCGTCAGGTTAAGTGGTACGTATCACGTATTTCGCGCTCTTTTCCTACGCAAAGGGATCCGAGATATCGTAACTCATGCGCAAATCCTAACGTTTACGCATTCGCATCCATCGCTCGTATCTCGCAGCACTTGGAATTTAATAGCGTCGGAAATGGTTTCAATTTTCAACTACGTAGGCCTTGCGTTTTCACCTTTTATTTACGCAGCTCGAATTTAATAGGGCCCTATATATTTATATATATTGTAACAGGGCGCCCCCTTCTGGTGGGGTTTGCATCCTGCACTTTCTTATCTCGTATACAGGGAGGAAGACACAGCAGGCTTGTCCAAAGTTGAGTTTTACTGCTATTTTATTTGTTTGCATAAACAGAACAAAAACAGTGCTTGTATTCAGCAACAAAATAAAACCCTACATAAACGTGCTTACTATACTCAGGAACGCCCTGACTATATCCTGCCAGCTTCTCTGGCTCAGGAGAGTGCCACCTTGTGGCCAGGATGCAAACAGTCTCTTAGTTGTGATATATCGCCACCTTGTGGCCAGGAAACAAACAGTCTCTTAACTTTGTTATATCGCCACCTTGTGGCCAGGAAACATACAGTCTCTGATGTCTTTTCCCCTACGGCTTCTGCCAACAGTGGGTGAAGCCTAGAGCCCTTGTCACCCTCTTGAAATGAGGAACTATCACTTTCTCTCAATGCACTCTTCTTCCTGGGGCATTTGTACTTCTCATCCTCATATGGTGAAAACAACATATATTTGTCACCAACCTTTCTATCCCTTGTTGCCTTCGGCTTCCCAGGGATGGGGTCTTTAGATAATCTTCTCTCAGTGGAGTATCTCTGATACCACAGGAGTCTTCTCTTATATATATATATTGTCAGGAGTATTGCAACGTAAACAGTATCTGATCAACAGTCGGTCGGGATCAATCAATCTTACACTTTCATTACACAAATTTTCTGTTATTTTACATATTGGGAATAAATGAACTATTTTTCAACAAGTTATATGATACTAGCGAATTGCCCGTCAAAAAATGACGGCAATAGAATAGTAAGTCAAGGAATGGTGTTTGGCACAGACATTATTTTTTGTGGTGGTCTGAGATCTCGTCGCTGATTTTTTTTATTAGAGGCGCTTTTGCTGTTATTGTAAGGTCGGCACTGATCTGTTTTTTGCGCTTATTGCAAGACTGCCCCCTGGTGTAGTTTGTGAGGTATGAGCAGCGTTGGCGCTCGTTCTGAGGCGCACAGTGAATGTCTTTTGCGTTTTTTGCGATAGTGTTTTTTTTTGTTTTTGTGTATATGTTTTTTGTGATGCTAATGAAATAATTATTAAATGAATAACTTAACATACTTTACCTATTTGTAAGTAATACATTCAGGAAGCATTGTGCCGAAGAGCTGACAATCTGTTTTGATGTTCCTGCAGCATACAATGTAGGTTTGCAGTGTTGTGGAGCTGAGGTGTAAGTGTCAGCAATGTGTGCAGTGTGTAGTGTAAAAAGGCTGCGTGCGCGAGAGGAAGCCGTTAGTGTAGCTGGGTACTTCCGCATTGTGTAAGTTAGTGTTGTAAAATGGCGGTGAATGTGTATGTGGTACGCAGCTTTGTATGATTTAGCGTCCTTGCTAACGGTGTATGTTGTAGGTCGTACGTGTTTTTGGAAAAGCCGTATTTGCTTTGTGGTATTTAGCGGCTTTAGGGGTCGTGTAGCCTCATCTTCGTTTTTTTCAAAGTTTTATTTTGAGTGGCTAAACTTTGTAAATTTGACCGAATTCGAGTTGTAAGCAGTGTTGCAGATGTCCTGGGTGTCCCCCCTTGGTGTGGGTAAAATTTTTATTTTATTTTTGTGTGTATTTTTGTGTTTTTTAATGTTTGGCGCTGTGCGTGGGTTGTCCGTTAATGTTGTATTTTTGCAAGTCCGTAATGGAATTTTTCTAAGTGCCGCGGTATATATTTGTGTAAGTCCGTAGTTAGTCATTGCGTGTTTATGTTTTTTTCCAAGTCCCGCTTTTGTAGTGGTTTGTAACCGGTTGTGAGGCGCCGTAAAGCCTCCACCTCCGAAAATGCGGCTCCTCGTTTGCGAGGGTCCGCATTTGCGGCCTGCATTGAGCCTGTGGCTCATTGCAGCTGACGTGGGAGCCTCCGCCTCCGCAAATGCGAGCCCGCAAGCGTTGGCAACAACCCGCATGCTCCCAACTATATACAGTATCTGATGTATTAAGCAACACAAAACTACAAGGACCTACAATAAATATTAATTCTATCTATAAAATTGTCTGTGAGGACATTTATGTCAGGAGTTCTTGATTGCTACAACTATTTCTTTGCTGTTTTCCTTTTTTATTGTTCCTTTCTCATTTGCATAAAAAAAATACTAGTATGTATTCAAATAACATTGTCATCATTAATTGCATTTGTTGGATTAGATTGTCCCTTTTTTTAGATTATTAGTTTATATTGAGACAACATACTAGTGTGTATTTAAATTCATGCTTTAAGAAGAAACCTTTAAAGCTCTGAAATCTTCAGAAAATGTTTATAACCTACTACCACCAACTCTTTTAATAGTGAAATTTGTACTTCTAACTATGCATGTGTATATCTTATTTGGGTGGCACCCTTAATGTTACAGCGCTATGGTACGACATGTTTGCAAGATATTGATAGTGAATTGTACATAAAGACAACCAATGCCTTGAAGATCTCAGCCTAGATATATGAGAGAAAGACAAATGCAAACGCATTGGGGTAAAGGAGTAAGAACATAGGGAAGCGAGGATGCTGCTAGGTGTATACAAAGAAGCTTATGGAAAATAAATTTGTTTTTAGCTGAACCTTGAAACTGGTGATGTCAGGGATTTTATGATATTGCAGAGTATGAGGCTATAAGTGAAGTGGCTCTAGAACTCCTGAATTAGAACTATTGAACAA
Source organism: Discoglossus pictus (assembly GCA_027410445.1). Lineage (NCBI taxonomy): Eukaryota > Metazoa > Chordata > Amphibia > Anura > Alytidae > Discoglossus > Discoglossus pictus. Next base: position 21,498,040 of record CM050171.1, read on the forward strand.
TGAGCAAAAATGACAACGTGTGATATAGAAATGAGAAGCAAGATTTAAGGAGGAGCTGTAAAGTGAACAGCTTTGAAGCAGAGGAGGAGAGTTTTATAGGTTAACCCTTCCTTGTCAGCACAGAGGTGGTTCTTGAACGCAACGGATGTGACAATTTCACCAAAGGAAATAATGTAAATAAAAGAGTAATTCTTGCAGTGGAACCATATAAAAACCTGTACATTGCTTATTCAGAGTTGTCTATTAAAAATAAAAAACTCATAAATGCAGTACAGGCATACCCCACTTAGTGCTACCCTGCATAGCACTGTTTTTGTGTCCAGTACTCACAAAGCGCTAAACCCCGCTATAACACTGTTTTTTCCTTGCAGGACCCCGCTTAACGCTCTGCTTCACAATAGCGCTCTTTTCTCCTTGCAGGACCCCCGTTTAACGATATTAACAGTGTGACAGCATTAACAGTGACACCATTTTCTGAGAGAGCCAAAAACCAGAATGAGAGACAGCAAAATCCGACTTGAAAGATCCATTTACGAGGTACAGGATAATTTCTTTGTTCCTGTGTTTTTTATAGTGAGGTTGTTTATTAATTATTAATTGTCAATTGTCTAATTCAATTGTTTTGCATAATGTGATTGTTAATTGTCTAATAAAATCTACATTCATTGTGTTTTTAGTAAGGAAGAGAAAGTCGTGGTGGAGAGAGCCATTGCCAGCAGGGACCCCCATATCCTGGAGACAACATCCAGAGGCAAGGTACAGTGCAGAATAGTGTATTGTCATTGTTCCATTGTTTTGCATAATGTGATTATTAATTGTCTCATAAAATCTACATTCATTGCATTTTTTGCACTTTTTTACAGATGTCTGAGTGCAAAGAGTAGCAGGCGAAGGCCAAGCCCCAGTATATTCCTCTGGATGTGAAGATTCAAGTGCTGGACTGACTGGTAAAAGGAGAGCGGCAGTTGGATAATGGGGCAGATCTCCATTTGTCTACCTCCACCATCCACACTATCGTGGAAAACAAGGATAAGATTCACACTTCAGCGACGATCAGAAGATCACCCTCTCCAGGTCCTACGCCCTTGAGGAGATGGAGAAGAGGCTATCCATCTGGATAGATGACCAACTGGTGCGTAACATGCCTTGGAGGGAGGCCATCTAACTGGAGAAGGCGAAGAGCATATACGCCCACATCCACGATCCAGATGAGACAGAGAGTTTCTCAGCAAGTAGAGGTTGGTTTAACCGCTTTAAGAAAAGGTACAACCTCTAAACATTATGAAGGTCACCGGTGAAGTGCGGACACTGAAGCTGCTGCAGCCTTTCCAGTCTCTTTCAAGGACGTGGTGGAAAGAGGGAACTATACACCGGAGCTTGTCTTCAATGTGGATGAGGTCGGGCTCTTTTGGAAGAGGATGCCAAGCCACACATTCATCTCCATGGAGCAGAAGAGAGCACAAGGCTTTAAAGTGATGAAAGACAGGCTGACCACTCTTGCTTTTGCTGGTCTACCACTCCCAGACACCGAGGGCAATGAGGGGCATTAGCAAGTCCAGCTTGCCAGTCATTTGGAAGGCAAACAGGAAGGCATGGCTCTCCAGGGATATTTTTAGTGAGTGGTTCACTGACCATTTCTGACCCCCCATGCAGCATTATTGTTGGTGCAAAGAACTGGAGGAGAAAGCACTGCATATCATGGCAAATGCGCTGAGCCACCCGACTAACTTGGCTGAGCTACCCACCTGCATCCCTGTGGAGATCCTATTCCTGCCCCCCAACAGAACGTCGCTCATCCAGCCTTTGAACCAGGGAGGGATTGCCACCTTCATGGCCTACTATCTCAGCTGCACATTCCGACAGCTTATTGAACACATGGACCACCAGGACAAGCAATCAGTGTTGGACTTTTTGGAAGCAGTACTTTATTATGAAGGCTGTAACCAACATTGATCTTCCTGGAAGGAGGTGACACAGCATTGCCACAAGGCTGTGTGGAAAAATATCTGGCCAGAGCTGTGTGAGCATGTGCAACTGCAAGAGCCCATCATAGTGGAGACAGTGTACCTTGTGCCCACGGCTGGACTGGGAGACACAGATACTTAGGACATTGAGCATTTTGTCCAGGCTTCAGGTGAGATCCTCACCAATGAGGACCTGGAAGAACTAGCTGAATAGGGCACAGTGGAACCTCGGGACAGCAATGACTCAGACACTCCAAAAGAACTGTCTTCTGAGTTACTACGGAGGACATTGCAGGAGATCAATGACCAAATGGATGGCCAATTATCCTGATGCAATTTGGAGCAGGAATGCAAGGAAGATTGTGCTGGTAGGATTGTTTTTCTACCAGCATCTGCCGAATAGCTGCAAGAATTAAACCTTGACCAATTTGTGTCCAAGAAACCAAGGCAGGAGGATGAACCTGTAGCTTCCACATACACCAGTTAAGTGGATTTTTTTCTGTTTCTTTAATTTGGTACTGTTTCTTTTATTTATTGGGTGGAAAACCCTTGGTTTATTTTGTTTTTTTTATTTATGCTGATGTGTGCAGTTCTATTGGTGTTTTTTTTCAAAGTTGTTTCCCTATTCCTATCTTCCCCATGTTAAACTGACCCATTTAGCACTGTTTTGGTTAACATTCAGTCCTATGAGGGTCACTAACAAGCCAGGATTTCAATATCTCTCTTCCTGAGCTAAGATGAATCAATCAGAATGAATGACATTGAGAAACTCAGTTGTGTTAATGCAGATAGTAATTGAATATGAGGACAAAGTGAGTCAGAAATCCTGGGCTGTTGGTGGCCTTTGTATGGCTGAGTTGCCCACCACTGCCCTTGATATTTGGTAGCAGTTACAGATTAATATTCAAATATTCAAATCTGTCTGACTAATATGTAATGTATATATTAGAACTGTAATCACAGAGGTAAAAGGTTTGTTTATTTTTTAGTTACATTTTAAATATTTGTAACAATAATATCCCTTTAAGATTGAGGACATTTAATAACAATATCTATGGAAAATAAGTGCTCTTATTCACCAAAGTTACTTTGAGAATATCATTTAAAAAAGTATCCTATTCAAAGTACACCAGAGGAAACTCTTTATTGGAGATTTTACTGTTTAAGAAATCGTGAGGCTTTTAAAAGTGGACAGATGAATTTCAATTTCATTATCCTTAGCAAACTTAATACAGAGAGGCTTCAGATTAAAGTAGTTTAACCTTTGGGAAAAGCACCTTATAAAAGTTTATATGGTTTCATCTCTTAATGAAATACGGTTACACCTGATGAATTTAGAGGGAACAAATGAAAAAGCACCCGTTTGATTTAATATTTAAAATATTACCTTCAAATGGAAAAACTACATGAACACTGCAAATGAAAAACATTCCATCATGTCATACTACAACAAATGAAATTGAGATTTGTATAGATAAATAGTGGCAATACAGACACAAATATATACACAATATATACATACAATATCTATCTATCTATCTATATATATATATATATATATATATATATATATATATATATAATCAACTGCACAAACCAGAATCCGCCTCGACTGATGATAGCCGGTAAGCTTGAAACAGTTCTGTATGCAAGTGATTCTTGGTTTGTGCAAAAATCCAAACCCTTGCTTTGCTTAAA